>JAYJMF010000030.1:5939467-5960014 GCA_036873715.1 Salvia sclarea
TTGTTTAATGGTGACTATTTGGATTGAAAATATATTATTAGGCTTAATTTCTTAATTGTTATTCTAAATTATTTTTTTATTTTTTATTATAGAAAATATAATTTTATATAGCAAAAAAAAAATAGAAAATTGGGCGGGCTTGCCCCGGTGGCCCGGTGGCCCAGAGGGGGCTAGACTGGGTTATCAATTTATCGGCCCAATAAATTTTGGGCCGGCCTGATCCGCACCGTAAATATGGACAAAGCCCGGTGGGTTGGGCCGGGCTGGCCCGACCCGCCTATTTTGCCGGCTCTAATTAAATACACAAACTTTCAATTACAACATGAGTGTTTTTCTCGGTGAACGAAAAATCGAGTCAGCACTTACATCCCCCACGAGCAACCCCTCTCCGATCTCGCCTGCTAGATCCTCGCTGGATAAATTCGGTGCTGACTCGATTTTCCATTCGGCGGAAAAAACACATATATTGTAATTGCAAAAAATTGAAAGTTCGTGTATTTAATTGCAAAAATTCAAAAGTCATACTGTAATTGCAAATTGGGGTAAAATTCATGATTTAATTTGTAATTTTCCCTAATAATAATTGCCTTAAATTGCGTGCCTGAGAAGTTGGCAGTTAATTACCAGTTTCCCATCACCATCTCCATACCTACCCTATCCGCCCCCATTAATTTAATGCCTACGAAATCGATCAATTCTTCACAAAATCTCGACGATTCCTTTGCGCCCTTTTCCCCAATTTCTTAGCTGAGTTTATCACTTCATCAATCTCTCGCAGCCGATCCCAATTTTCCCAATTAGGTTATGGCTACTCAGCTGAAATCCGACGCCCTAATGGAGCAGATGAAGCTCCACATGTCCACCGACGCCGGAAAAGAGCTCACAAAGAAAATTGGCCTCGTCTATCAGATCAATATTGCTCCCAAGGTTTAACTTTTTTTCTCGATTTTATGTTTTTGGAGTGTTGGGTTAGGGTTTTTGAGTTTGATCGTTGTTGGATTTTTGGCAATTGGCAGAAAATTGGGTTCAATGAGAAGTGCTTCGTGGTGGATTTGAAGAAGGGAGAGGTTAAAGAAGGTTAGGGCTTTGATTCTGCTTGGTTTGTGGTTTCTGATTTTTGGGGTAAAAATGAGTAATTTTTCAGCTTGTTTGTGATATGTAATCGACTGTGTGAGGAAATGGAAGTTGGTGTTGGTATTGGTATTGAATTTTTGAAATATGCAGATTTTTGATCATGTAGCTACACTACTTTGAATTGCAGAGCTCTGTTTTTGGGGGAAATTGATAATTGAAGCAAGAATCTGATGGATTGTATGATGTCGATATTAGCTTATCGACATTGAACTATTGAAATTGGGGAATAAGTAGATTCTTGATCATGTGCTGGATTTGATAGACTGAATCCTAACTTTAACCATTTGTTTGAAATATCGATGTTGCGACTTTTTTACTGAACCGGTAACTTAGGAAAATTGTATAGGAAGAAGCATTGAATTTCGATATTTACGTGGCTAATGTATTTCAATCTAGTTACATTTCTAGAGTTTGCTAGATCTTGAGAAACACGATGCCAGACATGCTCGTTCTCGTCTATAAAGTCATTTGAATTGTTGTTTGCTAATAATAGGAAAATACGAAGATGGGAAGCCGGATGCAACTTTCTCGTTTACAGATGATGATTTTCTAAAGGTTGCGAGTGGGAAGATGAATCCTCAAATTGCTTTCATGAGGTGCCTTTCTCGTTCCAAACTCATCTGTGTCCTATAGTTTGTGTTATTCTTCAATGGGTACTTAATTAAATGTCGTGTGGTCGTATTGTAGGGGCGCAATGAAGATAAAGGGTAGTATCAGCGCAGCACAAAAGTTTACTCCTGACATTTTCCCCAAGCCATCGAAGCTGTGAGCAGTTACGATATCCATGTACGACAAATTAATGTTACCAATATCTAGCTGAAAGTTCGTGCTTATTGAACTCGTTACAATGCAATGCAAGTTCAGCTATAGGTATAGGTATATCACATAGATAAAACAATTGTTTGCACATGCAATTACCGGTTTGAAGCATAATCTCAGCCCATTTTCTTTATATGATGTTTGTGGTTTACATCATTGCCATATTTTGGAATGCCTCTTTATGCTCGTGTGTTCGTGTAAACGGGTGTTTTACTCTTTGGCTATGTCGTGTAAATGTTTAGGCTGAGTAGAGCTCAAATGGTAGTGATTTAACGAAAGTATGCTCGTTGCCTAGGTGTTTTGGAGGTTATCGAACCCGTTTTTAGTATTTTGTACGTCTTTATGGGTAGTAAGTGTAGGATGAGGCGATTGATGGCTATTGGGTCGTTTACTTTTCATGATTGATAAGATACATGATAGAGTATTTTTATCATAAGATGAGGATTTCTCAAAGTTTTAATTCATCTAAGAAATCAACACTTTCTAATAGTTATTCCATATCTGATCCATTCCAAAGTTCAAGTGGATGAATGTGAATTTTGTATTTAGATGGTTGGAGTGGATGCATTATGAATGCTGACTCTTTGCAGGCTCGAGCTCGTCTCGTTAAGGTATTTGCAACTCGAGCTTGGTTTGACCTTTTATTTTAGGTTCGAGTTCAAACCACACATAACTATTGAGCTCGATTCGCCAAATTATCAATAAGCATAGTGGCGCACCTCATCAAGAAATGCCATCGATCTAAATTATTAAAATTGAAAATTTTACTAATTTGTTTTTCACCGGCTCACGAAAATGCTCACGCATAGGCTTGTTCGTAATAAAGCTCAAACATGTTTATGAGCCTCTCAAGTCAAGTACAGTGTTTGGCTCGAGTTTGGCTTCAAAATTTTGTCAGAGTTTGATTTGAGGCTTGAGCTTGCGTCGTTCAGTAGCAATCAAATCTTGGACATGCTTTCTTCGAGTCGAGCTTCCAATAGATCCCGAGTTGTTTGATTCGTTCGGAGCTTTAATATCAACCATTATTATATATCAAACTTTATGCTATATCATTGTAGGTGGTGTAAAACAAAATTTAGTATTTATTTTGTGGAATGCATTTGAACATGTTGAATTTTGGGCATGATATGTAGGTCCAACTTTGTTGGTGATTGATTCTAGTTGGGACACATTTTGACAATCGAAGAAAAAGTGAATTCTAATTCTTCCTAGGTTTCATACTTGACAAATGGGAAGAAAAATAAACATTTATATATCGAAAATGAAAGGTCATTGGGTACTAGATTGAGACAATTGAAGCAAAATTAATTATGTTAAATATTTTTTTTTCTTGATTTAAAAGTACATAAAAATATTGTCATGTGAGAGGAAGGTATACATTTGATCTATTTATTAATGGATAAATAATGTAAACCAATCCACTAAGAAACAAGATAAAGTAACTCAAATTATTTTGTTTCGTATACGACTCCTATTGCCCAATGTAGCACTAATTTACAAGGAACAACGGCTAAAGCAAAAGATAAAATAAAGTAGTTCCAAAACAAATGTGTAATAAAAAAATTATTTCTTCTTAATTATCCAGATTAAATAGCAAGATAAAAACGCAATACAGTTATTACACCGTTGGCGTTACGCTTGGAGTAAAAGACTATTTGGAAGAATTAATTAATGTATTGATAAATCATAATAATAATCCCACTCACAATTTGTGATGTTGATTGCCAATTGCTCAAAATCAAGGGAAAAACTAGATTATAATTATCTTCTTTTTTTTCCAATCAAGACTATAATTCGAAGTCATTAAAGTATAAGTGATGTAATCATTATGGTAATCTCGTTTTTCTCCCACTCAAGAATTTTCAATTTCATTAACGGAAAAAATAAGTTAAATTATTTTTGTTGACCAAACTATAAATAGGAGCCATTTCTTGACAGATTCATAGAAACAAAATATCAAAACATGAATGCTTTTCTCACATTTTCTGCTATTATTTTCTCTGCTTTTGCTCTCTTCCCCACCTTCTCCACTTCCACCATATTGTTTCAGGTAATCTTTAACAAATCCGATGATTTAATTAAATAAATAAATTAATTCTTATTTATCCAAAAATTAAATTGCGTGTGTTAATTTATTATGTGTTTGATATTTGCAGGGATTTAATTGGGAGTCGAGCAACAAGCAAGGAGGGTGGTACAATTCGCTTATCGGAGTTGTACCTGAGATCGCCGCCGCCGGAGTTACTCATATTTGGCTGCCGCCGCCTTCTCAATCGGTCGCACCTCAAGGTCCGTTTTCGAATCCATCGTGACGAGACCTTTATATTTTTTAATTAATAAAAAATAATAATAAAAAAAATCTTTTTATATTATTGTTGTTGTTGAGGATGGCTCCATAATTCACAACATGAGCTCGTTGACTCTGGCGTTGACTATTCAAACTTTTTTTTTTTTTTTTTTCAATTGCGAAATTATTTAAAGAACCTTTTGTTATTTCATAGATGTTTTTGTTATTTTTTTTTTCATGACAATGCCGTGATATGAAAAATAATTAGTGGGAGTCGAATCCTCCACCAATATCATTTCTCCATCAAATATTATTAATTGTTAGTTAGTGGTCTTGAAAGTGTATACTTTCTTACGAATTTTGATTATTTAGGAGTAATATTATTCTACTCCTATAATACTCTTACTCTTGTTTTTAAATTATATTAGGATTGTTTAGAAGTTTAATGTACATTAGTAGTTAAATTTTTATATTAATTATAGTCACATTAACTGTAAACAAAGACATTTTTTTCCCCACTTCGTATCATATTTTTACCCAATTTATTGTAAAAAATATCTTTTCTACAGAGTTGTTGATGGTGATGGCCCTCCATAATTCACAACATGAGCTCGTTTACTATGGCATTGACAATTCAAACCTTTTTTTAAAAAAAAAAAAATAGCGAAATCAATTAAAGAACCTCTTATATTAGTACTTTAATCCTATCTCGCAACATTTTTATTTTTCGTAGATGTTTTATTATTTCTTTCTATAATATTGGGAATCGATGAAAAATATCGAGATAACCCTTAATCACCATTACAGTGCTAAACATGATACGAAAACTAACTAGTGGGAGTCAAATTCTCCACCAATGTTTTTTTTTAATGAATTCTCCAACAATATTATTCTCTGCTTTTGTCACTTATCATAACAATATATTAATGGCTAGTTACTAGTTAGTGGTATTAAAAACTTAGTTGAGGACTAATTACATCATATTCATTCTTAATAGAAGTGTATACTTTTACTAAGTTTTGATTCTATTCCTATAATATTCTTACTTATTTTAAATTACATTATGATATTTAGTAATTTACTGATATATATACTATTTCCTCCGTCCCATTTGACTTGGCTCGTTTCAAATATTTTTTGGCAGGTTATTTGCCGGGAAGGTTGTATGATCTCGACGCCTCGAAATACGGGACCGGCGCAGAGCTCCGGTCTCTAATAAAGGCGATCCACGGCCACGGCATGAAGGCCGTGGCCGACGTCGTGATCAACCACCGCACGGCCGAGCGGAAGGACGGCCGCGGCATCTACAGCATCTTCGAGGGCGGCACCCCCGACGACCGCCTCGACTGGGGCCCCTCCTTCATCTGCTCCGACGACGCCGAATACTCCGACGGCACCGGCAACCCCGACTCTGGCGCCGCCTACGCCGCCGCCCCCGACATCGACCACCTCAACCCCCGCGTCCAGCGCGAGCTCTCCGGTTGGCTCAACTGGCTCAAGTCTGACGTCGGCTTCGACGGCTGGCGCCTCGACTTCGTCAAGGGCTACGCGCCGGCGATCACGAAGATCTACATGGAAAAAACCGCCCCCGACTTCGCCGTGGGCGAGCTCTGGAACTCGCTCGCCTACGGCCAGGACGGGAAGCCGGCGTACGACCAGGCCGGCCACCGGAACGAGCTGGCGGCGTGGGCGGCGGACGCCGGCGGGGCGGTGAGGGCCTTCGATTTCACGACGAAGGGGATCCTGCAGGCGGCAGTCGAGGGGGAGCTGTGGCGGCTGAGGGACGCCTCGGGGAATGCGCCGGGGTTGATCGGGATTAGGCCGGGGAGCGCGGTCACGTTCATCGATAACCACGACACCGGGTCGACGCAGCAGGCGTGGCCGTTTCCGGCGGAGAAGGTGTCACAAGGTTATGCTTATATCCTCACCCATCCCGGCGTTCCTTCCGTGGTACGTGATGTTGTCATTAATCAGGGGCAGACGCTGAAAAATAATAAATATAGGCTATATAAGACAGAACACCTCGAAATTCGATTTTGGAGGGAAATAGTCATAAATAATTTGGGTTGGAAAAGTTAAAAAGAAGAATTTGGTTGGGGGTGCTGAAGCCCCTCGAGCACCCCTAATTCGGAAAGAAGGGGGGGGGGGGGGAAATAGTTGAAATCGAAATTTTATGACGGAGTAATAATCAAGGCTAAAAGGTTAAAAGAAGGATTTGGTTGGGGGTGCTGAAGCTCCCTCGAGCACCCCCCTAATTCGGAAGGGGGAAATAGTTGAAATCGAAATTTTATGACGGAGTAATAAATATAATTGAGGCTAAAAGGTTTAAAAGAAGGATTTTGTTGGGGGTGCTGAAGCTCCCTCCAGCACCCCCTTAAATCCGTAAGGAGGGAAATAGTTAAAATTGAAATTTTTTGACGCGGTAATAATAAATATAATTAGGATAAAAAAGTAAAGAGGAATTTGGTTGGGGGTGCTGAAGCTCCCCCGACACCCCTAAATCGTGTAGAATTTCCGGGTGGTGGTCGTTTTTAAAGGTGCAAATGGCATCCGATTTTCTTTGTTTTGTAGTTCTACGATCATTTTTTCAATTGGGGGAAGAAGGAGGAGATTTCGAAGCTGATCGCGGTGAGGAAGAGGAACGGGATTTGTGCGGGCAGCAAGGTGGAGATTCTGGCCGCGGAGGCGGATCTCTACGTGGCGAAGATCGATGGGAAGATCATCACGAAGATCGGGGCGAAGATGGATCTCGGAAACTTGATTCCACCGGAGTTCAAGGTTGCAGCTGATGGAATTGATTATGCTGTTTGGGAGAAGTAGGCTTTGAGATGGAAAAAAATGGTGGTTGTGAAATGGATTAATAACATTGATCATGTAAGTTTGTAAAATGTATATTAAGATTGATGAATGATATAAATGATTTCTTTTGGTCGCACTCATAAAATTGCCTTACTTATAGGAATGTGAGTTGGTGTTTGATCTTGAATTTGAATTTGAAATCTTCATACTTGAGGGATTTAATAAGTAACTTTTGATGATACAAGGCCAATAATTTTAGTTGTATGTTGATCAAGTAGGCCTTAGGAAGTTGGGAAAGGTGGAACTCTGTTTTGAAGATAGGTAGTGTAAATTGTTTTCGTAGCAAGTCGGACTGTAAATGAACCAGAACAACTCGCGAGTTCATCGAGACTTAGCTTGAAAAAAGTTCGTTAGGAGCTCGACTTGACATGTTTTAAACCTCAACAATCTTATGAGCCGAGTTCGAACCTAATAGTGGTCGGTTGTTTGACGAGCTGCGAGCATGTTCGAATTAATTCGTTCGCGAATTGTAAATTATCATGGAGTCAGACAAATTATTAAGAGTTCGTGATATAGGTGTTATATATACTTATTGTAACATAGACTAGTGAGTAAACAATGTTAGTCGATTAGATATTCCCTCGGTCCTAGTTATATAAGCTAATTGAGATATTCTCAAGGATTAAGAAAAAGCACCGGAAAAGAAAACTCGAGAAGTAATTCTTTTAATATGCTCATAGTTACTGAATTAAAATTATAAAGAAATCAAATTAAATAGGTTATTTTTTCTGAAAACAAACCCACATATTTGAGATATTCAAAAAATGAAAACGACTCTATATAATTGGTAAAAAAAAAAAAGTATTCGAACTAAACATTATTGCATTATTATACATTTTGAACTAAAAATTTGTTACTTCCAAAACTATCCGTTGAAAGATGAAAATGAAAATCGATCGGTTGTCACTTTCATTAATTATAAATATCTTTTTTCAAATTCCGCCATAACCCTAGAAATTCCAAACCTCCATTTTCAAACCTTTCCAATTCCCGCTCCTCTCTCAAAGCCGTAGCAATGGGCGCGCAACACAGCAGAGATCTGGAGCTCTCCGACTCCGAATCCGACTCCGAATCGCAGGAAACCACGCATCAGGAATCCGATTCCGAAGAAGCCTACGGCACGCCGGCGTCGCAGCCCTCCGACCGCAAGCGCGACGACCCCAAAACGCCGTCGTCGATCGACGAGGTCGAATCGCGCCTCAAGGCGCTCAAGCTCAAGTACAATAACAGCAACTCCACCAACACTAATTTCAGGAACGCGGTAAAGCTCTACCGCCACGTCGGCGGGAACACCGCGAAATCGCAGTGGGTGGTTGCCGAGAAGCTCGCTTCCTACTCCTTCGTGAAGGCGGCTCCCGACGGCGACGAGGAAGATGATGAATACGATGATGAGGGGAGATCCGACCCGAATTCGTGCTGGCTGTTGAAAATTGGGGGGAAGGTCAGGGCTAGGGTTGATGAGAATCTGCAATTGAAGGCGTTTAAGGAGCAGAGGCGCGCGGATTTCGTGGCTAATGGTGTTTGGGCGATTAGGTTCTTCAACGGCGAGGAGTGGGAGGGTTTCACTAAGAGGTATCAGGATTGTTTGTTTGAGAATACTTATGGATATGAAGCTAATGATGCGAATAAGCTGAAGGTGTACGGGAAGGATTTCCTCGGATGGGCGAACCCCGAGGCGGCGGATGATTCGATGTGGGAGGATGCGGAGATGAAGACTCCTCCGAGCAAAACTCCGGTCAAACGAAGCAACGATTTGACTGAGGAGTTCGAGGAGGCGGCAGCACAGGGCGGTGCTATCCAGAGTTTGGCTTTGGGGGCTTTGGACAACAGTTTCTTAGTCAGCGATTCGGGGATTCAGGTTGTGAGGAATTACAGCCATGGGATTCAGGGGAAGGGGATGTATGTGAACTTCGAGGATGGTAAATTGAGCGGGAGGAAACCTGCCAACGCGACCCCAAGGAAGGCTCTGCTCATGAGAGCCGAGACTAATATGCTCCTGATGAGTCCTATGAATGATGCCAAGCCGCACTCGAAGGGGCTGCATCAGTTCGATATTGAGACCGGGAGAATTGTGAGCGAGTGGAAGTTTGAGAAGGATGGAGCGGACATTTCGATGAGGGATATCACGAATGATAACAAGGGAGCTCAGATGGATCCCTCGGGGTCGACTTTCTTGGGATTGGATGATAACAGGCTGTGTCGTTGGGATATGCGTGATCGGAGGGGGATGGTGCAAGATATTGTGAATGAAAACACGCCCGTTTTGAATTGGACTCAGGGGCATCAGTTTTCGAGGGGGACTAACTTTCAGTGCTTTGCAACAACTGGTGATGGTTCGATTGTGGTGGGATCGCTCGATGGGAAGATTAGGCTGTATTCGATCAGTTCTATGAGGCAGGCCAAGACTGCGTTTCCTGGGCTCGGCTCGCCTATCACTCATGTTGATGTTACCTTTGATGGGAAGTGGATTTTGGGAACCACTGATACTTACTTGGTTCTCATATGCAGTCTGTTCACAGATAAGGATGGGAAAACCAAGACGGGTTTCACTGGCCGGATGGGGCATAAGATTTCAGCTCCGAGGTTGTTGAAGCTGAATCCTGTGGATTCACACATGGCTGGAGCAAGCAAATTCCGCAATGCTCAGTTCTCGTGGGTACGTATGCATTTTCATATTCTCATGTTGCTGTTGTGGTTTGTTTGGTCTTGACATTTATTGTTGATCTTAACATTAATGAGATTGTGATATAATTGTGATTTGTTTCTAAAAAATGCTATCTGATCCTTGAACTATTTATCAGTCATTAATCTTGCTACTACTACACATGAGATGTTGGATTTGAGATCTTTCCTAAATCCTCCACCTTCAGAAATATGTTCCCATGCACATAGTTTAGTTTATTATCAATATTTTATAGTTTGTTTCCTAGCATTTAATCACATTTTGTTCAACATTGAGGAAGACCAAAAGTAAATTAGGTATATATCTCTTAGAATGTAGAAGCTTTTACCTTTCTTGCTTGTTTTGAGTGATAGAATCATGATTTCAAAGCAGTCAACATTTTGTCCATCTTTGCATTTTGGTCATTTGCTGCTGAAATCTTTCTAATGACCGGTATGTTGATGATGGCCAAGATACAACATTGACGAGCTTAGGTTGAAGGGGTTGGCTCTTTGTGGAAAGAATCTTGATAAATTTTGATGATGGTTGAAAATTCTATTTTTCTTGAATTTTTTCTTATTTGTTTCTTGAACAATATCAATATACTCTTTGGCTACTAGGCTCTAGATTTGTTGCTTCTCTTGTGATCATTTACTGCAGCAAACTGATGCTAGAAATGCCGTCTAATTGCTCAGGTCACAGAGGAAGGGAAGCAGGAGCGCCACTTGGTGGCCACCGTGGGCAAGTTTAGCGTCATATGGAATTTCCAGCAGGTGAAGGATGGAGCTCACGCATGCTATCAAAATCAAGTCGGCCTGAAAAGCTGCTACTGCTACAAGGTCGTCCTGAAAGACGACTCGATTGTCGACAGTCGCTTCATGCACGACAAATTCGCAGTCACCGACTCGCCCGAAGCACCCCTCGTGGTGGCCACCCCGATGAGAGTCAGCTCCTTCAGCATTTCTAGCCGAAAGCTGCAGATGTGACGCGCCGCTTATATGTACTTAGTGAATTTCCTTGTATGAGGTCAATTTACAACATATTGACCTTTTTTTTGTTAGTCTCTTGTATTGGATGATTGTCTAAAACAAAATTTGCTTCTAGCAATCTGACATTCTTGTTGTAGACTTGCAGTAGTTGAATGAAAAATGTCTTGTTTTAGTGGTTGCATAATCCCTTGATTTATAGCTAGCAACAAAAGAGAAGGATAAGTGGGGCCATGCTATCATCTTTGTCATCCATTTATAACTGGAACTCTTCATTGTTTGTGGACCTTGTTTTTTGCATCACTTTAGCTTAGTATTTTAGCAAGAAGTTTGGAAATATGAGGTAAAAATAGCAATGGGAAGAGGAATTCAAATGTTGGCTCACTCTGGCTCCTTCCCATTCACTGTGAAAACCACAGACAGAACTTCTTTTACGAGATCGAGCGCTAGCTGGCTCGTGAAGAAGGGTTCGGGTTCTGCCCCGAGCCACCACCGGGTGGTGGTGGTTCGAGCTCAGGATCGGCCCACGTGGCTCCCCGGCCTCGACCCTCCACCTTATCTCGATGGAACGTGAGGCCATGTTTCTGCAGTAACTCCATAGCAAACCTTAGTCTTTTTCTTTAATCTAACATTTTTATGTATTGATGTAGACTCGCGGGAGATTTCGGGTTCGACCCACTTGGGCTCGGTGAGGATCCCGAGAGCTTGAGGTGGTATGTCCAAGCAGAGCTTGTTCATGCTAGGTTCGCCATGGCTGGAGTTGCAGGAATTCTTTTCACTGATGTAAGTCACAATCTGTGAAGAAATGTCCAATAATCCGTTTCGAGAGATGATCGAATTCTCAATTTTCGTGCAGTTACTACGCGTGACGGGGGTAAGCAACCTCCCCGTTTGGTACGAAGCCGGTGCCACCAAGTTCAGCTTCGCTAGCACGAGAACTCTCATCGTAGTGCAGCTTCTCTTGATGGGGTAATCTTGTATTCTTACATCACTTCATTTTCATTTTGCATTTTCATTGACAATTCATATTTGTTGCTATCTTCTTCTTGTGCAGTTTTGCTGAAACAAAAAGGTACATGGATTTCAGAACTCCTGGATCTCAAGCCAAAGAGGGATCTTTTTTCGGCTTAGAAGCTTCCTTCGAAGGGCTCGAACCGGGGTAATCTTCATCATCATCTTCATCTTCCGATTACTGTAGTTTATCGTGTTACTAATCTACGTTGCGTTGCTGATGTCAAAAGGTATCCCGGCGGCCCGTTGCTCAACCCTCTTGGGCTAGCTAAAGATATCAAGAATGCCCATGAATGGAAGCTCAAAGAGATCAAAAATGGAAGATTGGCAATGGTGGCAATTCTTGGAATCTTTGTTCAAGCAAATGTTACACATGTTGGCCCTATTGAAAATCTCATCCAACATCTTTCTAATCCTTGGCATACAACAATCATTCAAATAGTTTTTGGATCTAAATCTTGAGCTTTCATATATATATGATAAGATGATACTTTTATTATAGTTGAATGAATTCTTCTATGATGGATGCTATTACATACATGCAAGAATTTTTGTTACATAGGTCAAGAATCACTAAATCAAGAAGTCTCAAATATGGAAACAAAACTTTGAATATTAATGAATGGAAAAAGTAGAAAAGTTTCGTTACACAATCCAATCCCTCATAGCCATAGCCACACCAAGCTAAGATTACAAACTTTAAAAGCCAACCAAAAAAAAAAAAGAAATTTATGATCTGAGCAACCTATTGTACACAAAACAATACTGCTATACAAATTATAGACGATTTGTCAAGAATGGACAACAGATTTAAGGCGATTTTCGACGACGAAAACTCACTTCCGACCGAGGCGGGCGTTTTCGACCCATTACGACGACGATTTCGACGACTTTTTCTTGCCCAAGAACATGAATATTCTCGGGAAGAACGACCTCTTCTTCTTCTTGATCGGCTTCACTTCCGGAGACGTATCCGTCCCCGTGTTGCTCGTGAACGACTTCGGGCTCGACAGGGGAGTGGCCTTGAGCGCGTTGACGTGGCTCTTGCTCAATACCTCCGCGGTCGAGGCCAACTCCCCGGCCTTCCGTCTCTGCTCGTGCTCGGCCCTCCACTTTCGCAGCTCCTGCTCGATTCCCAGCTTCCCTTCCTTCGCCTTCTCGGCCTTCTGCAGAGCGATTTCCAATGCGTTTTTACGTTCGGCCATCTCCCGATTCGTCTCCTCAAGCTTCCTCAACGTGTTCATTTCCGACTCCTTAGCGACCTCGATTTCGGCGAGGGCGGCGGCAACACGCGCATTCGCCTCCTCCTCGGCCTCGTGGGCCCGCTTGCTGAGCTCGTAGTATTCCTCCAACGAGAGCGTGACGCCAGCTGGAGAATCCTCCTCGTTGCTACGGGGTGACTCGCTTTCGAGCAATGCGTTGATGGCCGCGAGCGCGAGCTTCTCGGAGGCCTTGGCCGCCTCAATTTCCTTCCTGGCCGCGCGTAGCCGGCTCTCCATGGTGCCGGCGCCGGCCTTGGCCTGCTCGGCTTCCTCCCTCGCCTTCCTCAGCTCGTCGCGAGCGGCCTGCGCGAGGCTCTTCGCCTGATCGGCCTCTTGCGCTGCCATCTGCAGCTTCTTCGGCAGCTCCACCATTCTCTCCCTGTCTTCCTTCTCCCTCAGCTGAATCAGCATGATCTCCGATTTCGTCCGGTTCAGCTCGGCCTCGAGAGACGCGACGGCGATGGACGCCATCCCCTCCCTCTGCTGGACGGTATTCAGCTCCGCCTTCTCCTTCTCGAGCTCCGACTTCAACGACAACGCGGCCACCTTCAAGATGGTCACCTCGTCGGTCGTTTTCTCGAAATTTTGCCTCACTTCGTCAAGCTCCTTCTTCGCCGCGGAGAGGGCCGCCTCGATTTGGCCGCGAGTCGCCTTATCCGCGTCGTTGAGCACCTCGTCGAAGTGCCCCAATTTATGCTCCGGCCCCGAGACGAGGTACGTCGCCAATTCGGCCTTCAATTCGTTCAGCAATGCGGTCGCGGAGTCGAGCTTCGACCTCAAATCCTTCGACAACGAGACCTGCTGCTTCATCGTCTCGAGATCCTCCTCGGCTCGCTTGATCTCCTCGTCCCAGTTGAGCATGTCCTGTTCCTTCGCCATAGCCGCCCCGATTCTGTGCTCCTCCGCCTCGAGATGAGCAGCGTGTGCGGATTCCAACGATTCTTTCGCGGTGATGAGCTCGATTGTCAGATCCTCGACTGATTTCTCAATCTCCTTCGACTTTGCAATAGCCTCCTCCGCCTTCTTAACATACGCGTCTTTCTCCGCCACCAACAGACCGTAGTCGCGTCTGAGCTGCTCGAGCTCGTCTTTGACGGCCTTGAGCTCCGTGACGGCAGCCGCGTGCCTCGCCTGAGCAACCTCGAGCTGAGCCTTGGCGGCGAAGCTCGACTCGTCGGCGATGCCCTGCTCCAGCTCCTCGACCCTCAGCTTCGCGAGCTCGGAATCCTGCTTCGCCTGCTGCTCCTCTGTCTGTGCTCGTTCGAGATTGAGCTTCAATTCCTCGATAAGCCTCTTCGTGCTGTCAAGCTCTTTCAGAACCGAGAGCTTGGCCTCTTCGGCAGCCTCGGATTGTTTCTTGTATAGTGGAATCTCGACTTGAGCCTTCTCGAGCTCCTCTTCGATCGTCTTTCGTCTCTGCACGGATAAGACGTTAGCGAGGCTCGTTAAAAAATTAACGATTCGATTAAAGGCGAAAACGGGGAAATATTATACCTCGACAGCCTGCATACGGTGGGCTTTCCAGTCCACGATCCCGCCGAACTTCGAGACAGCAGCCTTCACAGATTCGAAAGGCGCTGTCGTGTCGATTTGGCCTCTGCTGAAGTCGATGCTGTTCGGCGTTCTCGGGGTTCGAGGCGTCCGGGGAGTCCTAGGCGTTCGGGGCGTCATAGGCGTCCTCGGCGTCTCCGGTTGGTCGGGCAATCTCTCGACTTTGGTTGATTTCGTCGCTATTCTCGGCAGCTTGAAAGAGGGATTATCGTTCCTGGGCGTATTTGGTGTGTTAGGCGTCTCAGGTTGGTCGGGGAATTTCTCGATTTTGTCCGATTTCGTAGCTATTTTGGGCAGCTGGAGAGTGGGAGACTCATCCATAGGCGCCTCCTCGGGCATCTCGGGGAAGCTCTCGGCCTCATTAGACATCGTCGTCGCGATTTTGGGCAGCTCGGGAGGCGGCACGTGGTCGTCTTCAAGTGATGGAAATGCAAAGATTTTGAGGCCGATGTTGTGCACTTTAAGAGGCTTCGACTCGGCTGAGGCCTCGACGGGCTCTTTATTCTCGTGTTCTCTAAGCGTTGTGGCGTTATTATTATTGTCTCGAGGGATAGCTTCTTTATTCGTCTCCTCCTCCTCGACTGAGAGAGTGGCGTCTTGGGCGTTGGTTTCGACCATTTCAGAAACGTTCGTGATTTCTGCAGCCATCGTCGGCTGGTCCTCTTTCAGAGGTGAAGTTCCTGGTGCAGGAGGCGCATCCTCAATCAAAGCTTTTGCGCCCTCCATTCTCCTGCAATGGTAGGGTCGTTACTCGTCCGAGCACCTGCAGTCCGAGCAACGAGCACGTGTAAGGCAAAAAACGACGTTCGGATATCAATAGTCGCCATATCAAACACAACAGCCAGTAAAGAAAACGAGACGAAACTTGCATTAGTAGACGAGCAATAGTTTTGTCGATAGTAAACTAAATCCACATAAAGATAACATTTTTTGGCTTTTACATTCAAAGTAAAATCTTGATTGAGCCTTCAAATCCCTTAATTAGTTCTTAAACAGAAAATGCAGCCTTAAATCATATCATTCTTGCAACGAGTGACGTCTCTAATCGAAGAGCTCGACAAAGATCACTAACCTCATTAGCTATTTTATAAGTTTCTATAGGTAGAAATGCTCGTCTCTAATCATTCCTACCAACGTGCCTCGACATCCTAAGAAGGAATTCTACAAATGCTTCGTTTTGAATTCGAGCCAAGAACAAAGCAACGGCACGATAACTCAACTTGCCATATCAGAAATGCTCCCTAATAAATCATGCTTTCACAAAACTAGAAACATCATAAACCATAATCCAATCATCTGCAACAAAAGATGCTATTTCTAATCATGAAAAAAGTCAGATTAATTATACTAATTCCTTCTATTAAAAAAAAAAGCAAATGCAAAAGCTTCTTCATTTTGTCTCCACCATATATATTGATCATCAGATTCTTGCCAAATCCCATCAAATTCATTAATCTATCAATCCCACTTAACAAACTAGAAACATCACAAACCAAAATCCAATCATCTGCAGCAAAAGATGCTATTTCCAATTATGAAAATTCAGATTAATTATACTAATTCCTTCTATTCAAGAAAACCAAATGCAAAAGCTTCATCACTTGCTCTCCACCATAAATATTGATATCATATTCTTCTTGCAAAATCCCATGAATTCATTAATCTATCAATTAATCCAAAACATTAAACACAAAACCAAAGCTACAAAAACCATTAATCCAACCAAAAAAGCTCAATCCATCATCTCTAAATTCTATTTCTCTTAACCACACAAACAAAAGCATCAAACACAAACAGCTCAAAAATTCAAATTCAAACCCAAATCAATCCAAAAACTCACAACAGATAAACCAAACCAATCAAGAACTGATTTTTACAGCAAACACAAACAAAGAGAGAGAAGAGAGAGAGAGAGAGAGAGAGAGAGAGAGAGGAAACATACCAAGAATCACCAGAAACCACAAGAGACAAAAAAGTCAAACGCAGAAGCTCTGAATTATTTCCAAATATTACCCGAAAAAACAGGAAATTACACTCATCCCTCACCTCAAAATCATTACAACCCTTCCTAAAATCACTCAACACCCCAAAATAGCTACCAAGATCGAATTTTTATGAGGAAAATATGCATTTACAGTGCCTGCAATAACACGTGTATGGAGCCTACTGCAGCAAGCATTCCATCCGTAAATTCGTTAAAAAGATAGGCCCATTTTGTGGAAAATTGGAAAAGTCTAAATATATATTTGGGGTTATTTGATTTAATTTTGGGAGATCTGGAAATTATTTGTGGTTTGCATGAGAAGCAAGAAAGGGGCTTGATTGAATGACGAGAAAACATTTACTTTTGTCTGTTTTTTAATAATATTTTAAGGTTTAATAATCATTAGTTTATGTCATGATTAATTGAAAAAAGATAAAGTAGCCGACCATTACGGAATAAGAAGGGCCCTTTTTTCACCACTTTTTCTATTTTGATTATTACACATTTAATTGGCAATTAATGTTGAGTTTGGTGGCAGCTGATGTGTGTAATTAATGTCTAGTAAATGTTTAATACACTTAAATTTTTTCATTGAATATTTACCTCCAAATTTTATAGGCATGTTTTTTTTTTTTTTTAATGTTCCAAATATAAAAATTTGCTTTTATATAAAAATAATTATTTATTAATATTGTTTAATTTAATTTGATTTAAGTTAGTTTTAATAAATATGGATTTTCTTACACGTCGGGTAATTTCTTACTCGACGTGGCTCGTTGTCTACATCTAATTTATTTTATCGACCAAATTAAAATCCAAAAATATAGTTGAAAGAAAATTCGATGGCCCATAAGAGATATTGGCTCAAATTGGGCTCAGAAATGGGCTTCTTTGTGGATAATGATTAAAGATTCCTAAATACTTAATATTTGGAATAGTCACTTTGTATGATTAAGTTGTTAAAAAATTAATTAATATATGACCCATTGCATAGTTCGATATGGTCTACCGAAATCAGATGTGTGACTAAATTAATTAAATGATTTATTTGTCCCCATATAAATATGCAATGCAAGACTTATGGTAGAATATTCATTTTTCTCATCATCATTAAACATTAGATAAGTCGATAACAAGCATGATTAGTCATTAAACTGAAGGTGGCATAAATGATAAAGAAAAGAAATGGCAAATTAATTCAAACTCGAGCTCCTTTTTTTTTTAAAAACTTTTTTAAAGCTCATTATGATTTAGATCACTTGTTATTTTGAGAAGGCAATTAATATGTTATATGTTGGACTCGATTTAATTTGTTTATATCCCTATCCTATCAAAAGGGTAAAGAAGATCTAATAATATTAAGTTATAGTCAAGGAAAAAATCATTGATGAAAATAGTCAATCAACAAAAAGTTTTCGAATAAAAGTTTATTTGTTTTTAGGTGCACCTAATTAATGATTAGTTTGCTCAACCAATGAGCGATGGCGTTGGGGTTTCATTATCACGCCATGTTAATATTATTATCTCACCAACAAAACATTACACCAATTATTTAGTTATTTCTGTAAATATACAATCTAAATCCTCGTATCCTAATTCCATGATTTATAAATATTAATTAGGATACATATAGAAGATCGATCAACTATCGATTTTTCTAATCAACTTTGCATGGTTTGGGTTTGGACTATGTATAACCATAAACCACGAAATCGAACTCAAATTTTAGAATTTTAATAAATTAAACATAAGTAGATAAAGTGATTAAAGAAGGAAAAGAAAAGGTAACGTACTAAAAGAGAGGTTTGATTTAAATTCTGTTTCTTTTTATAAAAGGACAAAAAGAACTTGGTTTGATTAATAGCTAGATATTTTAGGGTGTAAATTAGCATCTTATGATTCATATACACTCTTGTAGTGGCTAACTTTTAATCTGGCCGATTATTCTAATCATCACGATTTTAATTGTAACTTTAAAATTTCTGCATCAAATTTAATTATAAAAAAAAGAAAGTTAAAATGAGCAATAATTGATCATAAAAACTGCCTCATATATATTCTTATTCAAACACCATCTTTTTAATTCTCTACAAACACTTTAAATTATGAGAAGCAACCTAACTCCATAAGCCAAAAATAAATCAAAAAATAGGTAACACAATACATACAAAAAACCCCTAATTAAAAATCCCTAAAGATAAGAATACAAATCCCTAACCCCAACCAATTAATAACAATTGTTTCATCTCGTATTTCACTATCATCAATTAAATTTCCGGGGGTCAGTGACATTGACCCTCCAATGTTGACCCCGGTCAAACCCTAGCTCCCCGGCGATCCGCCGGTTCCACTCGAGCTCGACCTTCCGTTGGCCGGAGAGGCGGCAGTACTGCTGCAGCCCCTCCGGCATGGCGTCGTGGAGGCGCCACCAGCGGCGGTGGGCGTGGTCGCTGGCGTAGACGTGCTGGTCGGCGACGTCCCAATTGCAGTCGTAGTCGCGGTAGCAGAGCCACGGCTTGAGGCCGAGGTAGTGGATGGAGTAGAGCTTCGGGGGGTCGGCGGCGAAGAGCTGGTTCTTGACGGCGGCCTCGATGGAGGAGTTGGACCAGAAGTTCTTGAGGAAGTTGACGCGCCGGGGGAGGCGGTGCCACCACACGAAAACCTCGTTCAGGAAGCCCTGGTCGCCGCCGTTGTAGGAGACGATCTCCTTGCGCCGACTCATCAGCATTTTGAAAGTGCAGTTCGACGGCTCGAGCACCATGATGCCTGCAAATTTTATGAATGGACGGGCGGAATTATATTTTTTTGAATTTATTAAAAAAAATTGGACGGGCGGAATTACTTTTTTACATGTAAAAAGTAATGAAAAATATAAATATAATAGCATTAAAAAAAGAGGCACATTTCTGTCAGGACAAGGTACCAATATATATTAAATAAAGTACCAATTCATATAACATGAAGTACCACTTAAAACACAGTTCATTCATATAGAGTACCAATATATATTGAATAAAGTACCAATTCATATAACATGAAGTACCACCGCCTGACGGTCAGGCCGGCCTGACAGAAATATTTGTCAAAATATTTTGTTCACGTTTTATATCATTACTTTAACCAAGTTCTTACATGATCACCATGATATCTTATATAATCCAAAATTTAGTGTAGAATAAAACCTCTTTGATTGATAGATCATGAAGTTGAATTTAATCAAAACGAAACAAGACGACTGAAAAATCTGTGATGATCTTTGTCAAACGCCCTCTAAATACAATAACTGAATATTGAAGAGATTGAATGTTATTGAAATTGAAAAGCAGTTAGGTCATGCGATTCAAATTGAATTAAACGTGAGCTTATATAGAAAAAACCTAATTGGTTGGAAAGTTTGGGTTTGGAAGCAATGATAAATTGATGAAATGACAGTCATTTTGGTACGAGTAGTACGTGGAAATGAAATTTTGGTACAACAAAAAAGTAGGGTACATATTGCAAAAATGGAAATTTTTGTTCGGTTTAAATTCTCGTGCACATAAATTTCTAACTGAAACCATATTTTTGGAGAAATAAAAGAATTATCCTATAAGATCAGGTGGGAATGGAATGGCCAATGTTGATTTTTGAGTGTGTATTTAAATATATATATTTCTATTTGAATTTATTCAATGAAAAATTAAGGTAACAGATATTTCTGAATCGTATTGTTTGTCAAGTTTGAATTATTAAACTTTTCAATTAAGGAAGAAGGAAACAAACCTTTCTGTTTATACTTCCAGAAATAGGATCTAATTGATTAATGGTGATTTATTTCTTCACGTGTGTATGAGAAACAATAAATTGATGCCGGAGATATTCAAAAGTAGACATTATTCTTTCAAGGCTAAATAACACTTAGCACTCCAACGTATTCGACTTTTTACGTTCGTGTCCTCAGGGACGGAGCCAGGAATTCTTTCTAGGGGGGGGGGGGGGGCCAAATTTTTAAA
>JAYJMF010000030.1:5960114-5987444 GCA_036873715.1 Salvia sclarea
ATTCTGATTTGTGACTGATGATGAAATGCATAGAATATGAGGATGCCTACTTATGTCATGAAATGTAATTTATGAATAGCTCATTCTGATTTGTGACTGATGATGAAATGCATAGAATATGAGGATGCCTACTTATGTCATGAAATGTAATTTATGAATCCATTTTGCCAAGACAATATTAGTACTTATGATGTAATGTAATTTCTGAACTCCTTTTGGTAAGATCATATCAGCATTTACCTAGCTTCGGTTTCTGATTTCACCTAGCTTTCTTACTCTACATGAAAAGTCTTTTATATATTGTTAGTGTTGATATGCCTTGAATCTATCTCCCGCTTCCCACCCTGAGTTAGTCGGGTTTCTTTCTGTATTGGGTCTTAATATGTGGGACTTTAAGAAGGTGGAGGACGAAATTAGATGCCGGTTTTGGAGTTGGTGCGCCGTTAAAGGTGTCTGCGAGTCGAATGGAAATTTTATTGAATGGTCTAGGCAGAAATTGTGTAATCTTTGAGATGTTTGACTCACTCTGATTTGTGGGCTCATTTGTACTCCTGGTACCATGTATCTTTGTTTGGCTTTATTAATATTATCCCCTTTTTTCGGATAAAAAAAAAATTACTCGTATTAGGCTGAGTCTGTTTGGGTGATCTCTTATTAATATGTAGATGGTCTTCGAGAGTTGTAATTTGTAACCTAGCTTCCAAAAAAATTGTTCTCCTTTTTTTGCTCGTGGATGTAGCCAACTCATTGTTGGCAAACCATGTTTATCTATGTCCTTTTAACGTTTCTGTATCTTATTGCTTAATAATCCTAATTCGTTACAACATTAGGCCTTTTTTGTGGGAACAAGATTTCAAGGTTGTAGAGCCTGCACATCATTAATATACAGAACAACTCTTCTACCCTCCGTTGTCACGAATTAATTTGTCCATTATAGATGTGGCAAAGCCACGTGAGCAGGGGAATCAATCTTTCAACTATAGAATTTAAAAGTAACTAAATTACTATTAATACAGCTTAATTTTGTTACCTTAAATAAGTCATCTCTATCTCCATTGCAATAGTGATATTAGCAAAAAAAAAATCAATCTTCCCTTCCTTGTCTATTCTTCTATTTTCTACTTATAACCATCAATATTGCACAATAAATAGATGCAATTAATGGAACTTGTATATCTAGCCATTGCGAAATTGTTTAAATCTTGAATGAAAGTTGCCAGAAGCATTTATATAGATTTGGGTAACTAAGATTATCATGTTATTGCTACCAATACCATTAATGATCTTTTTAAATGAGAACAACACATATGTAATAATTCTAAATTTTTTTATTTTGTTTTGATAAATAAATGCAGAAATTTTTAAATGGCCGTGTCACGGAGGACTAGAACCCGAGACCAAAGGTCTCGGACATTAACCTCCTACCACTAGGCCAACACACACACAAAATAATTCTAATTATTTACTTTTGCAGCACTTGTCCCTAGTTTTCGGCATGATTCACATTTGCATCAAAGATTAACAAGGAAGTTGAATATTTTCAAAACAAAAAATATATATTTGTGTTGCAATAGTATCATATTTATCTGCATATTTCACATTTGCAACGGATATGAAGATGGCAATATTTTAAATTCAAGGTAATGAAATTTATAATAATTATATATTCCATAAAATAAAAAAATGTATTAACAGTAATTTAGTCGCCTTTAAATTTGATAGCTCAATGATTGATCATTTAAAATGAATAAAAATTAAATAAAATAAATAACATATAATAAAGAATGTGGTTAGGAAAAATAAAATAAAATAAAATAAAATAGAGTGTAGATATTTACATTTTAAAGTTAAGATTTCTAGAAAACAAATAAAATTTTGAATTTAGGCCCATTTACTTTTTCGGCCCATTGATCACTGTGAGTATTGTTTTTCCCACCATTTCCTTTACATTTGACATTTCCCCAATTCCCCCCAAAAAAGCCCCTCGCTCAGCTCACTCGAATTTAACAATTTCCTTCTTCTTCAAAGCTGCAACCACCGCCATTTTCGCCGCCGCGCCGCCGCTCTCTACTCGCCACCATCTCCGCCGCATTCTCTGCAAGGTGCAGTCTGAGCTCGTGTTGTTTCATTCGGCAATTTTGCATCTCCAATAGTTTATAAGCTTTGTAAATTGTAAATTGCTAGAAATTGTGAGTTAGAGAGAGAAAAATTGTGCTTGTTTTCGTCAGCAATTTTGCATATTTCTGTTTTGTGCTTGTTTTACTCAGTGTGGTTGTTTTTTTCTCATCGGAAATTGCTTTGTGTTAATGCGCATTTTGAACACTGTTGTTGGAGTTGGGTCTTTTCGTATTAAGAAGATAAATTTGGATCGAGTTTAGCATATTATGTATTTTTGCTTTAGACATGCCAAAAAAAATTGTCACGTTATTGTGCGTGCAAATTAGAATTTAGGCCTAAAATAGGCTGTGATTTAGTTTCCAGTCTAAATTAATTCTAAATTTTATAATGTTAAGCCTCTCGGATTAAGATATTGGCTTTGCTGTTTGTTTAATTTGATTAGGATTTAGGCCTAAAATAGGCGTTCTTTTGCTGTGATTTAGTTTCCAATCTAATTTGCTTCTAAATTTTATAATGTTAAACCTCTCCGATTAAGATATTGGTGCTGCTGTTTGTTTTAATTGATTAGGAAGACAGATTAAACCTGCTGATTATTCGAAAATGGGGCAAGATTTCTTCAAACATCTACCATCAGAAATCATACAAAACATCCTCTCAAGACTCCCCACTGAAACCACTATGAGCTGCAAGAGTGTTTGCAAGCCATGGCTCAATCTGCTCTCGGCTCCCGAGTTTGTGAAGTCCCATCTCTCTAAATCCGCTTTGCGCCTCGCGATATTTGATTTGGATAATTTCTCGAAGCCATACAAAATCGTTGAGCTTGTAGACGAGCATCGTTGGCACAAAACCTTGAACATCGAGCTTCCCTTGAAAGAGGAATTGCATAGCTCAGCTAATGGTCTGCTGTTTCTAGGAGGCCACCTTCCTCGCCCTCTTATCCTATGCAATCCAATCACTCGTGATTATATCACGCTTCCTTCTCCTCGTCGGCCCTCCTCCAAATTCATGTCTCGGCATGCTGAGTTTGAGACTTATGGATTTGGGATGAGCAGAACGAGTCGAGAATATAAGTTGGTTAGGATTTTCTACGAAAATAAACCACCATTTGGGTGCCAAGTGTACACCGTTGGGACGGGATCGTGGAGGAGAATTGCCACAGGTAAGCTGACGTATCTAGAAGATACGAAAGGGGCCTTTCTGAATGGAAATCTTCATTGGCTGGCAAAGAAGGGCACCTCTCGACGAGTCTCTTGCCTTGACCTTGAAACAGAGCTTTTCCGCTCCTTCTCCCTTCCTCCGCCTCTCGATGATGATGATTACATGCTCATATTTAACAAGGACGTCTCTGTTTTGGGCGATTGTTTGTGTGTTTGCAATATCACGGTTGATCGGATGGCTAATAATGTGATTGAGATATGGTTGATGAAGGAATATGGAGACGAGGAGTCTTGGACGAAGGAGCTTGTCATTTGTAAGGCTTACTTTCCAGATGATTTTGTAGACGATGTTTTGGCCATCAAAGTTTTCGAAGATGGTGACATCCTGATGCAATGGGGAGGAAGAGGGCTGTTGCGCTACTCCAGCAAGACTAAGAGGACTCGCGATGTTTATTCGTTTGGAACGCGTTGCAAAGTTTCGTGCTGTGCAGCCCCTTACACTCCGTGCTTTCTTCCTCTCGAGACTTTCGCGATGGAGAATGTAAGCTCGTTCTGATTTGTAGTTGTTGATGAAATGTAATATATGAACCCCTTTTTCTTAGACTGTATTAGTAAGTAGCAACACAAGTTTGTATGTTGTGAATTTTCGATCGGCAATTCCTCAGAGCAGTTGTTGTGCAATCACAGTAATGATTTGTGGTTGATGAAATGTAATTTATGAACCCTTTTATGTAATTTAGTAACACAGGTTTGTATGTTGTAAAATTTTCGATTTGCAATTTTGTAAACTCACAGCCCTGAATTCTCTTTCTGGCATTTTGTCAAACACCATACGCTCAATCGTAAAAGAGCTTGCCTTTAAGAATTCGAGGCCATGTTTTATAACATCTTACACATTAATTATAAGCTCGTTTTAGCATGTGGTTAAGACTCAATACTGATAATTATATGTGGCCAGTTAGTTGGCTACAATTTAATTATGTCTGAATTTTGAAGATATTTAGTAGCACATGCTGCATAAGGGAACTCCATGTTTTGTTAAGAAAGATGATTAGATATACTATAGTATAATTTAATTATGTTAGTACTGGGTGCATTAGATTGAGAATGTCCCATTTTAGTGAGAATTGAGGTAGATGAACGACACAAAATCAATGAACAAGCACATAAAATAAACGAACAAGAGAATCTCGAAATAAAAATACAAATTTCGCCTCCTCTAGGATTCGAACTTGGTTATTATTTTCGAAAATTTCTTGTTCATGGAATATATTGAGTTGTTTATACGTTATTTGTATTTGTGCATACGTAATTGTATTTGTTCATTTGGAAACAATCTTAATAATTAGATGTAGATATTTGAAGGGCCAAGATTCAATCTTAATTCTCACCATAATTAATTAATTTCACTCCAACCTATTCGATGTTAGTACACTAATCATTTGAATTGGAAGTCTTATACAAATTTATTAGATTTAACTAACTAATTGAAAGTGAGACATGGCATGGAACACTTGAATGGGATAAATGATCTCATGTGAATTTTAGATAAAATTTTACTCAATACAACTCTAGTGGCATGCATGCCATGATATTTGACTACATTTATTAGTGTACCTTAGAACTAAAATAATTTATATGTGCTTTTGGCTTCTTTTTTTTTTTACAAGTTAGGAAATGGGATGATGCAATTAAACTTTTAATTCAATATTAATAAAGATTTGACGAGATTAGGTGATTGAATTTGTTTGGTTATTCAAATGAAGCTAGAGCAATGTATCTTTGTCGTTTAATGTTCATATAAATTCAATGTTTTGTTACAAAACATGACTGCAAATATTCTGCAATAATATGATCATGTTTGTACATTAATAATTTGAATTAGAAGTCTAACACTAATTATTATCCTTAATTCAACAAACTAACTAACTGACTTTTCATATTTGCCACATGTTTATTTTTGAAAATGAACAAAATGTAAAATAAATAGAATAAAAAATACAAAGTACGTGGTTGGGAAAAAACACTTTAACATAGAGTTATAAATATTTACATATTAAAGTTTAAATTTCTGGAAAATAAAAGAATATTTTTTTTAAAAATGCGGTTAATTTTTTTTCCCGCTTAAAAAAAATGTTTAATTTTTAGACGCAAAATATAAATTATTAGTACGTATTTAATTTTTGAATTTAGGCCCATTTACTGTTTTTTCGGCCCATTTTTTCCCACCATTTCCACTTTAGCAGCTGTAACATTTCCCCCCAAAAAAACCCTCACTCTCTAATTTAGCAATTTCGCTCTTCTTCAAAAATTGCATCCACAGCCAATTTTTACCGCCGCGGCGCCGCAGTCTCCACCGCATTTCCACCATCTCCGCCGCTTTCTCTAAACGGTGCAGTATTGTTTCAATCGCCAATTTTGCATCTCTCTGTTTTGTGCTTGTTTTAGGGGGTGTTTGGCTAAGGTTATTTGAGTGTGATTATGAGCCATTTTAACCTTTAATGGCTGATTAGCTGTTTTAAGATCTTATCAAATGTAATGTGCCAAAATCTTATTAAGTTGTCATATTGTTTGTATAATATGCTTGTAAGCTAGAAAATCATAGTTATAAATAGAAAATTGAAGAGAGGTGAAATTGGAAGTGTATATATTGGAAATGCCAAAATAAGATTATTTTGATAAACTGATTGTTGGTTATAGGATTGTGAAAAAATGTATTGTGGAGCTTATTTTCACCTCTTATAAGCTATTTAGGAGCTTATTCTGAGCACTCAGCCAAACACATTTATATTCAACATGATTATTTTTGTTCTTCATGAATTTCTTCACGTTAATGTGCATTTTGAACACTGTTGTTGGAGTTGGCTCTGTTTTGGAAGATAAATTTGGATCGCATTTAGCATATTATGTATTTTCGCGTTAGAGTTTAAGCCTAAAATCGGCGTTGTTTTGATTTTATGTTGTTGCGCTTGCGATCTGATTTAATATCTTATGCTGCTGCTGTGTTTTATTTCATCAGAAGTGAGAAAATGGGGCAAGATTTCTTCAAATTTCTACCATCAGAAATCATACTAAACATCCTTTCAAGGCTCCCAACTCCAACCACTATGAGCTGCAAGTGTGTTTGCAAGCCATGGCTCTATCTTCTCACGACTCCCGAGTTTGTGTCGTCCCATCTCTCCAAATCATCCTGGTGCCTCGCTGTATTTGATTTCGCAAGTCACTCGAAGCCATACAAAATCGTGGAGATCGTAGACGAGCATCGTTGGAACACAGTCCTCAGCTTCGACCTTCCTTTCAACGAGCCTGTCCACAGTTCAGTTAACGGTGTGCTCTTTCTCGGAGGCAACGTTCCTGGCCCTCTAATCCTATGCAATCCAATCACTCGTGAATATATCATGCTTCCTTCTCCTCGACAGCTTTCCTCTAAGCTCGTGTGCCAGTCTCCTCTGCTGGAGACTTATGGATTTGGGGTGAGCAGAGTGAGTCGAGAATATAAGGTGGTTAGGATTTTCGTTGAAAGTAAACCGCCATATGGCTGCCAAGTATACACCGTTGGGACGGGATCGTGGAGAAGAATCGCCATTGGTAGCCTCACACATGTGGACTACACGAAAGGGGCTTTTTTAAATGGAAATCTTCATTGGATGGTGAAGAAGTTATTCTCTCGACGGATTTCTTGCCTTGATCTCGAAACGGAGCTTTTTACCTCGTTCTCCCTTCCTCATCCTCTCGATGAGGAGAGAGTCAATTATAACGAGAACGTGTCCGTTTTGTGCGGTTGTTTGAGCGTGTGCGATATCAGAGTTGATCACTATCGTGATTACGAGATGGAGATATGGTTGATGAAGGAATATGGCGACGAGGCATCTTGGGCAAAGGGATTTATCATCGGAAAGGCTAACTTTCCGGATACGTATGTCGACGATCTTTGCCCTATCAAAGTTTTCGAAGATGGTGACATCCTGATGGAATGGGGAGGAATAAGACTACTCCATTTCTCGAGCAAGAGTAAGAGAACTCGGAAAGTTTATGCGTCTGCAACGGGTCGTAGAATTGCGTGCTCGACAGCCCTTTACGCTCCGAGCTTTCTTCCTCTCAGGGCTTTCGCGGCGGAGAATGTAAGCTCGTTCTGATTTGTGATTGATGCTGAAATGCATATAGATTATGAGGATTTTATGTTATGAAATGTAATTGATTAGCCCCTTTTGCCAACACAATATCTGTAGTTATCTTGCTATTGATTTTTATTTTGGTGTAGCTTTTCTGTCATTTTCCCACGTATTGAGTCGAATTCATGCGATTAGAGAAGAATATGATTTTTTCCCACTTTTATAATATATTGTGAATTTTCGATTGGGCATTTCCTCGAACAGTTGTTGTGCAAGTTGCTGTTTCTGGCATTTTATCAAACACCTGTTTCGTAGCTGTGGAAGTGGAATTTCTTTTTTCATTTTACCATTTTTCTCCATCTTCTTACTACAATTACGGTTTTACCCATGGAAAACAAAAATTTAATTTTTTGTTTTTTGTTTTGAAATAAATTTCCTATTTTCATGTTTCTATATACTACTAAAATTAAAAATAAACTGAGTTCTGTTTTGATCGAGAAAATAATTTTTATTTTGACTATATTGAATGTTTCAATCACTTTTCTCCTTTGTTTTTTCCTTTTCTTCTGGGAAAAATCTTCATATTTGGGAGAAAAACTATTTCGAGCTTTATAGTCTTAAAATACGAATATTAAACTCTTAGAAATATGAAGTTGTTTATGCCAATCACTTAGGAAAAAAGTAACGAATAACAATTAATTAAACTTTTAGAAATATGAAGTTGTTTATGCCAATCACTTTTATCCCTTTCGTGCTTTTTCTTTTTTTTCTTTTTTTTTTTTTCTTCTCGGAAAATCTTGATATGGAGTATCATAAATGGGAAAGAGCTATCTCGAGCTTTAAAGATGCCCCAAAAAATAGAACAAAAACAGTAATATTTTAGCAACTTAAAAAAATAAAATTGCTCATAGTAGTTGGGCAGCTCAACTTTCTATATATGGGATATATATCTCTCAACTTTCCTTTGAATCTCATCTCAAAAAATTTAGCTCAATTTTCTTCCCTCTCTTCCAACTCCAATCTCTGCTTCACCAAATTCTCAACAAGATGAAGCATGAGGTTTGTATTATTAACTCCATCAATTTTATGTATATTTTTTAATTTAGTGCTTAAATCTTATTAAATCTCGTATTGTCTGCTGATTTCATTCTGCACTCATTTGATCTCTGTTGTTGTTAGAAGAAGTTATGTTTGGATTAAAAGTAGCTATTTTGCACTTTTGCATTTAATTTCTTGCTCAATTTGTTATTAGCCCTCCCAATTTCGCCTAATTATGCCGAATTAGGGTTTAGGTCTTAAATTTAGTTTGATCTTCTGTAATTACTCTATTGAATCTGATAAATTGCCAAATTGTATGAAATTGAGAATCTGTAGCATTGAATTAGCCCTTTTTTCTTTGATCAGAGAGGTAAAAAACAACGAAAACAGATAGAAGCTGCTGAAAATCCCCAAATTGGGGAAGATTTCATTTCATCCCTACCATCAGAAATCATGATCAAAATCCTCTCAAAGCTCCCGATTCGAACCACGATAAGCTGCAAGAGCGTTTGCAAGCCGTGGCTCGATCTGCTCGAGTCTCGTGAGTTTGTGAAGTCCCACATTTCTAGCTCCGCCCCGGGGCTCATCGTGTTCTTGGAGGGAGAATACCCGAAGCCGTACAAAGCGTTTGAATTCGTGGACAGCCCTAATCACAGGCGAGGTTTGCCTCGTTGGAAAATGGCGTTGAACTTCAAGCTCCCCTGCAACGAGCCGCCCTATAGCTCGGTCGATGGCTTGCTCTTGTTGTGCAGTCGAGGCATGATGTGTAATGATATCTTCAGACGGGAGAGGTTGGTCTTGTGGCCCCGTGATGTTTACATATGCAATCCAATCACTCGCGAGTGCATCAAGCTTCCTTGCCCGATTGAGTCTCGGTCGAAGCGTAGACCAGAGGTGGACACTTTTGGATTCGGAGTGAGCAGAATGAGTGGCGAGTATAAGCTCGTTCGGGTTTTCCACGAATGGGTGCTAACAAAAAGGCCGAGGTCGGCTAATATTGTCGAACCCGATTGCCAAGTGTACAATCTTGGAAGTGGATCGTGGGGCGGAGTTTCCTCTGCTGGGCCGTTCAAGTACGAAGGCAACGCCAAAGGGGCGTTTCTCAATGGAAACATTCATTGGTTGGTGAGGGACATGTACGGCTCCTCCGTGTGGATCTCGTGCTTCGATCTTGAAACGGAGAGTTTCACCCGGCTCTCTCCCCCGCCTGGCAGTGACGATGGCGATGAATGGTTGAACTTGTCCACTCTGAGGGGTTGCCTGTGTTTGTGCGATAACTCGGGCGATGATGAGATCGTCGTGTGGTTGATGAGGGATTACGGAGACGAGGAGTCGTGGACGAAGGAATTCGTGATCCGGAAACGAGAGATGGATTACGATGAGGGATTTCTTTGGCCCATCAAGGCTTTCAGAAATGGTGATATCTTGATTTCATTGGAATATACCAAGCAATTGATCTTGTTCTTCTATAGGAAGAGTAGAAGTTTTCGACATGTAGATCTGTTCGGACTGAAGAACTGTTTCTGCACCCGTGCGGTTGCTTACGCCCCGAGCTTTCTTCCTCTCAAGACTCTCACCGCCGTCGAGAATGTCACATTGTTCTGATTCCCGATCGTGTATCTGACTAGGGCCGGTCCTGATATTTCGTGGATCCTCGTCGAAAAAGGGGAAGAATGGATGAAAATCTTTAGTAGAGTTATGAGATAGGTAAATTGTGATTGAATTTGTTTTTGTTAATCAATGGAAGCTAGAGTAGTTGATAGAATTTATGCTTTGTCATTTGATGTTCAAATAAACTCAATGTTTTGTTATAAAAGATGACTGGTCATATGTTATCATTATGTCTGTACATTAATCATTCGAATTAGAAGTCTTATACAAATTATTTACTTACTTACAATATTTACCACATGTTTATTGTTGAAAATGAATAAAAATGTAAAATAAATAGAATAGAGCACAGATATTTACAATCAAAAGTTTACAAATTCGTGTCTTGGTGTAACTTTCATAATGACATGGAATTAATATTTTGTATTTCACACATGTGTAAAACTGTATAATTTCGTGTCATGCTCAATTTTGCGTTACAATTTCGCATCATATGCAAAAGAGATTTTGGAAAACAATGGCTATAATTATTCTTCTTTTAGGTTTGTGGCAACTTTTTCTTGTGTGTTTTTAAAGTGGTCATTTAATGTAAACTTTTTCGATTTAGCTACTATTGTTTTCTTAATGGTTCGTTTAATCTCTCTTTCATGTTTCTATATAAACAATTGAAATTTAAAAAGAACTCCACACTTTATTGCAAAATCTACGAATAAATAAAACTCTTAAAATAATGAAGTGCTTATCGACAAAATAATTTTTATTTTGACTATATATGCAAATATGCAATGCCAATCACTTTTATCCATTTTATTCCTAAAAAATACACAGAAGTCCCTTTCGTGCTTTGTTTTTTTCCCCTTTTCTTCTTGGAAAATCTTGATATAATCATATACGGGAATAAGCTTATCTCGAGCTTTAAAAGCTGCCCAAAATAGAATAAAAGCAGCAATATTTTAGCAATGCAACGAATAAAAACAAAAAGATTGCTCACTGTAGTAATTTGGCAGCTCATCAACATGTCTCTGTTTCTATATAAGGATATATATTTCTCAACTTTTATTGGAATCTCATTTCAATTTTTGAGCTCAGTTTTCTTCCCTCTCTTCCAGCTCCAGTCTCCAAACGCATCAACGGCATTCTCTACTTCACAAGATGAAGAAAATGAAGCTTGAGGTTTTGTATTGTTGATTATTTCATGTTTTTCTTAATTATCTCGAGCTTATTTCTAATTAAATCTGGTATTTGTGTGCTGATTTAATTCTGCCCTCATTTGATCTCTGTTGTTGTTAGAAGAAGATATGCTTTGATTCTAAGTAGATATTTTGCACAATTTGTTATTAGCCCTCCCAATTTCGCCTAATTATGTTTGTTGATAATTTTCCAGGTGTAATTAGGGTTTTGTATTGTTAATTATTCCATTAATTTCATGTTTTTTTAATTATCTCGAGCTTATTTCTTATTAAATCTGGCATTGTCTGCTGGTTTAATTCTGCACTCATTTGATCTCTGCTGTTGATAGAAGAAGATATGTGTGGATTCAATGTAGATATTTTGCTCAATTTGTTATTAGCCCTCCCAATTTCGCCTAATTATGTTTGTTGATAATTTTCCAGCTGTATTAGGGTTTTGTATTGTTAATTATTTCATTAATTATGCTTATTTCTTATTAAATCTTGTCTTATCTGATTTAATTCTGCACTCATTTAATCTGTGTTGTTATGCTTTGATTCAAAGTAGATATTTTGCTCAATTTGTTATTTTCCCTCCCAAATTCGCCTGATTGTGTTTGTTGATAATTAGGGTTTAGGCCTTAAATCAGTTTGATTTTGTGTTATTACTCTTTCAATCTGTTAAAATTAGGCGTTTGTCTTTGATCAGAGAGGTAAAAAGCCACGAAAACAGAGAGATGCTGCCGAAAATCCCCAAATCGGGGAAGAAGATTCAGCTCCATTTCTACCATCAGAAATCATAATGAACATCCTCTCCCGGCTCCCGATTCGAACCACGATGAGCTGCAAGCACGTTTGCAAGCCGTGGCTCGATCTGCTCGAGTCTCGTGAGTTCGTGAATTCCCAGATTTCGAATTCTCCCCCGGGCCTCTTCGTCTGTATGGAGGGGGAATGCCCGAAGCCGTACAAAGTGGTCGAATTCGTAGACGAGCTCACCCCCAAGCCTCGTGGGGCGGCTCGTTGGAATACGTCGTTCGACATAAAACTCCCCTGCAACGAGCCGCCCTATAGCTCCGTCGATGGCTTAATCTTCCTGTGCGCTCGTGGCATGATGTCTCACGACATCTTCAGAAACGAGCGTTTCGTGATGTGGCCCCGCGATCTCTTCATATGCAATCCGATCGCTCGTGAGTGCATCAAGCTTCCCTCCCCTCCGGAGTCGGAGCCTACGCCGGAAGTCGACACATTTGGATTCGGAGTGGGAAGAACGAGCGGAGAGTATAAGCTCGTTCGCGTTTTCCACAAATACGTGCTGATTAAAAGGCCGAAGTCGGCTAATATTGTCGAACCCGACTGCCAAGTGTACAACGTCGGGAGTGGATCGTGGGGTGACATTTTCTCCGCGGGGCCGTTCAAGTACGAAGGCAACGCGAAAGGGGCGTTTCTCAACGGGAATATTCATTGGTTGGTGAGGGATATGTATAGCTCCTCGGTTTGGATCTCGTGCTTCGACGTTGAAACGGAGCAATTTAGCACGATTTCTCCCCCGCCTTGTGGGGACGATGGTGAGAAAGGCGTGAACCTTTCCATTCTTAGGGATCGACTCTGTTTGTGCGATAACTCGGGTTGTGATGAGATCGTCGTGTGGTTAATGAAAAGGTATGGAGACGAGGGGTCGTGGAGGAAGGCTTTTGTGATCCGGAAACGGGATGCTGACTACAACGACGGGCTCGTTTGCCCGATCAAAGCCTTCCGGAACGGAGACGTGTTGATGTCGTTGGAATTCGAGTTCACGAAGCTCATGATGCTCTACTTCTTGAGCAAGACGGGGAGCTTACGCCTCATCGATCTCTTCGGGCTGAAGAGCAGATTCTGCATCGGTGGGGCCGCCTACGCCCCCACGTTTCTTCGTCTCAAGAGGCTCGCCGCCGCTGTCTCCGTCGAGGAGAATGTGATCTCTTTCTGATTCTTGCTTCTTTCATTTCATCAGTGTTTCTCATTCATGATTTGATCAAGATATTTGATGACTTGATCGTCTATTCCAGTTGTTTGTCGACGTCGAAATCGAGCAATATGAACTCATTTTCGTAGCTTCGATTTGATGTATGGATTCTAGGGTTCTAACTTCTCATATGAAAATCCCCAATTTTTTGATGCTCTGTTTTCTATTATAGCCGTTGCTTGAGTTTTAGGTCCCACAAGAATTTTAAAATAATAATAATAATAATAATTAGATTAACGTTCGTTACCGGTCCGTTAGTGGGATGGGCTATTTGGCCGAATTTGGAAACGATAAGAACTTAATTGCCCCGAAACTTTCGTTTAAACCACCTCATGTCATGAATATATCATCCAAACAATGTCACCATTTTCTTATATTATATGATGTTTATTTTGAATGATAGAAGGAATAGATCAAAATAATTTAAATTAATATACTATATACTTTGATAGATTGATTAATTTTTAATTTATACCATTTTATCCTTCAAACGCTATGATCCTAAATTTAACTAATTTATTCCATAATTCAAACTAAAATGCTCCTTAATAAAATTCTTCAGCTCATTACTCAGCGATTATTAAAGTTTAAAAAATTTACTGACGTTCTTGTCAATAATACAATCTTTATTTTGACTATATATACGCAATTCGTGCTTTATTTTTTTCCCTTTTTTTTCTCGGAAAATCATGAAATAGTATCATTATGAGGAAAAAGCTATCTCGAGCTTTAAAGATGCCCAAAGCAGAATAAAAGCAGCAATATTTTAGCAATGCAACAAATGAAAACAAAAAATTGCTCACAGTAGTAGTTTGGCAGCTCATCAACATGTCTGTCTTTCTATATATGGATATATATTTCTCAACTTTTTTAATCTCACTTAAAAAATTTTAGCTTAATATTTTAGCTTAATTTTGTTCCATGATTCTAGTTGATCAATACACTAGACTTCATCACTTAAAAAAATATATATATATACACTAGACTTCATTTATATCTATATTATACTCCACTAGATAAAAGGAGAGTTTTGGGATTAATTATAGTTATTTATAGTGCCACTTTCCCTCTAAAAGATACTCCATCTTATTACCTATAAGATTTTTATGTAGCAAAATACTCTTGTGATGCGGCCATTTAATTTCTGCATCAATTGTCCAATAAAATTGGTCAAAGCAAAAAAAAATTACTAGAAGTTTTGAGCATAAATTTTGACATGCAAAAGTCTAAATATAATTGGCACGCAAAAATCTTGGTAAAATTGAATTTATGAAAAATATAAAGATAAATTAATTGCAATGATAATACTGAAGTAGTGATTTCATAAAAAAAATTATAGATACAATTTCTCGAAAAATGAAATTTAGATTTTGAATATACGGTAAATATTTTTATTTATATCTATTATAATGAATGTTATCCATCTAAACATAATATATGTTGTTCCAAATAAACAAATAATAAAAATTTAGAAAGTATTTGCTTGCTGCTCGATCAGCTATTAGTGTAAAAGAATTTTATTATTCAAATATATAATTTATTTGGATTAATATCAATTATTAGTGTAATATACAAGAATTTCATTATTAAAATATATAATTTATTTTAATTTAATCAGTATATATATTACCAATGCAAATCATAGACTAATATGGTAAGGACTTGGATAAAAAAATTAAATTAATATTTTCAATTTTCAATACTAATCACACGTAATGCAATAAAAATGCTACATTTAGTTACATACGATATTAGATATAATTAAAAATATTACCATAGTAATTTCTACCACCAAATAGTATAATTTCTAATTAAAATTATTTTAAATTTAGATATAAAAACATTAGCAAATAGTAACATTTATTTGAACAGTTTGTTTTGTTCCTGGTACCCCATTAGTTTTTATGTTTTTTTATTTATTTAAAGGCTTTTTACAAATAATAACAACTAGAATTTGCCCTTCGTGCTATGCACGACAATATAATTATATAAAAGTGGAAAGATAATTATATTTAAACGAAGAATTAAAAATTATTGATAATATGAATTAAAATCATGAACTATCGAGATCTTAACTATTTTTTTTATTTCAAAATATTAGTGTAGCTAACCGTATGTCACATTACATATGATATATTTCTACTACATAAATAATAATACTACATGTATACATATTATATAAGATTTGCATTCATATATCTATACATTAATTTGTTTCGAGGAGTTAAACTATCATAACTACGTATCACACGTCAAATTAAAGCAATCTTTAAATCAAAATGCATATTATATTATTTTTTAATGAGGTATAAATATTTAAAAAAATGGATGAAGTATTATGAAACAGACATTCTTTATTTGTTCTTTTAATTAAAAACTCTATCTTGATCTCCCCACTAATCCACTATCCGGAAAAGATGGAATACAAATTGGATTGTTGTATTAAGTATAAAATAAATAAACATTGAAATTAATACAAAATTGCCACCAAATTCCAAATTGATTTGCAATTGATTTCAAATCAATTGCAAAATTTGGATTCACGTTAAAATATATATAGATGATAACCCTAAAAGAAATTACTATAAAATATAATACATGTATTAATTATGACAAAAGATACATTTGTCAAATGAGATTAGGTTAGTAAGATTCATGCCATTTATGCTAATTGCCCAAACCAATTCGATTGGATAGGGGAAGTGCTAAGGTCTAAAAATGTTTCTAACGGTTAAATTAATTAATAGATCATAATTAGTGGACTCCTAAATACAATTATTATTAGATTTACGTCTGTCACACGTTCACAACTTTACCAAATGTGGTGAATTCCGACTTTAATGCAACTTCATATGTCGATATACAAAATTTGCAAGATTAAGATGATAATAATGTGCCAAAGAATAAGCATGTAATTACATATACGTAATGATCTAATAATATTCCAAAATTAGCTGCAATAGTTCTTTAGTAATTGCTAATAAAATTTCTCAAAATCGTGCAATTTGGGTCCATAGACTTGAGACTCTTTGTACATTTTAAGGCCTATTTTTTCAATTAAAGAGGGGGTTTGTTGTTCCTTCTATAGTTCTATGTGCCTATTGTTTTTTGTAATTTTATTTGATTAAATAATTACACCAGTTTAAAGCGATAAATTACAAGTCAAGTTAACTCTAGAAATTTAATTATTATTTCTCGTGAAAATTTCAGAAAATTTGACGTACGAACATATACATTTAAATAACTCATATCTCTCTCGTTGAATATTTTGTAGTAATTCGGAATGGTATATCATAAATATGTTTTCGTACGATCTTATTGTCTGATATTTTTATAAATTATAATACAAAACATATTATGTTTATGTTGCAGCAATTTAAATTACAAAAATATAAAATTAAATAAGTAAATAAATTTGTGTTACTTTCAAATTTTTAATATTTGGTTTTGTTTCTTGCGGTTAAAATTTAAGCCCAGTTGGAACGTCTAGCAAAAGAGTCTGGGCCCAGAATCGTACGGACATTATGAATTTGGGTCAGTCTCATATATTCTGTATTTTTCTATCATAATATCATTAGTCCAAGATAGTTCTCAAAAATTAAGTTTAGTATATGCTATAAATTTATTGACCTTTAATGAATTTAATAAATTTCTAGAAACTTCTCATTTATTATGGAACTATTTTTTTTGTTCACATTTGACAATTTATGGCAATTTGTTTAATTTTTAGAATTATTATAGAATTTTCTTACCTTATATATACAAAAGTTATTTTTATAAGAAAAAAACTTACAGTAATATATAAAACTTAATATATAAAGTTAGTATATTGTTGTTATATTTACCGTTATACAAACCATAATTATATTATCAATTTAATATATATTTAAAGATATAATTTTCTAAGTTTTGAAAAATAGAACAAATTCAAAAATCAATTATATTTACCTAAAAACAACTTTTAATTTTAAAAATCTTAAACCGAACCAAAAAGTGAAATTGACACATTTTATTGAACATTTTTTTTGTTACACTTGCAAATTTATGGAAATTTATTTAATTTTGAGAATTACTAGTTGTTTTTATTAGCTACATCATTTTTCAGTAAGTAACAATTTACATTATTACTTTTATATATTAAACTGATTTTTGTATAAGAATTTTTTATTAAAAAAAACTTATTTAAATTTAATAGATTGTTGTGATATTCAATTTAAATTTAATAGATTGTAGTGATATTTACCGTTATACAAACCATAATTATATTATTAATTTAAAATATATGTTTATATAGTATATCATTATAAGTTTTAAAAAATTAACAAATTTTACAAAATATACGTATTATTTTAAAAAAATATTTTAAACCGAACCAAATAGTGAAATTGGCATGAGGAAATTTGGCGCTTCACAAGAGAAGATAAACCATTTCAAAAAGGCGAAATTGCGAAAAAAAACAAAAGGCCATATTTATTTCATTTTTCTCCACATTTTTCGAAAGTGGAAAAGAATATAGTTGTAGGATTCTGCCATTAAAAGCAACCTCAGTCAAACCGAAAAAACAAAACGTTAAATTTGTATGGACCCCAAAACCACTCATTGATAAAGGCGACGTACAACCCTCGCAGCGCGACGTACAACCCTCGCTGCACACTCCCCCGTTTCCCCAAAAAGCCAGCAATCGCTTAACCTAATTCCCAAATTCACTCAAAACCCCTCTCTCTCTCCCTCTCTCTCTCTAATTCCACTGCTTTATTCCTTCCCGTTGCGCTATTAATTCGCATTTAGGGATTACACCGATCAGAATCGCCACAAATTCGAGAGAAATTGCGTTTCTGTGTGTGTTTGTGCGTGTTTTTTTGGAGTAGTGAGAAAATTCTAGAGAGAGAAAGTGAGTGTTTATGCTCTGAAAATGGATAATAATAGTAAAGGATTTGTTGTTGGTGGCGGCGATGATTCAGCTTCTTCTGCATCTTACTCCAATAGTGGAAGCAGCTCGAGCAACAGCAGAGACGCCTATCTCAAACACGTAAGCAGAAATTCGCACAAAATTTCCAAGCCGATTCGCAAACCCTTGCCCTTACCTCCTCCCGCCGCCGCCGCTCCCGCGGCGGCGCCGCCGCCGTTGTCGATTCTCGACGCGAATTCGGCGCAGGCGCAGCCGCAATCGCAGCAGCCGCCGGTCTACAACATCAACAAAAACGATTTCCGCGACGTGGTTCAGAAGCTCACCGGCTCACCGGCGCACGAGCGATTCACGGCGGCGCCGGCGGCTCCGCCGCCGGCGCCGCAGACCAGGCCGCCGAGCTCGAGGCTGCAGAGGATCCGCCCCCCGCCGCTCTCGCAAATCGTGAACCGCCCCCCTCAGATTAACCCCCACAACGCGCCGTTCACGCCTCTGCCGCCGCTCCCCTCCGTCCACCCGGCGGCGGAGTCGCCGATTTCCGCCTACATGCGCTTCCTCCAGGCCTCCGGCGCCTCCGCCTCCCCTCTCTGGCCGATTCCTCCGCGGTCGGATGCCCTAATTTCACAAAGCGAAGCCTCTCAGCGAGCGGCGGCGCCGCCGCCGGAGTCTCCAGTCTCTGCCTACATGCGATTCCTGCAAAACTCATACTCTTCCTCCACCGCTCCGCCGCAGTGGAACGCCGCCGCTCCTCCGCCGCAATCGACGCTTCCGCCCCCAAATCAGCCGCCTTATCCGACGAATTTCCCCAATCTACCGCCATTTCCGTCGCTGCCTTTGTCGCCCCTGCCGTTTGGGTGCATTCCTTCCCCGAAGTCTCCCTACGGCACACTGTTCTCGCCGACCGGGCAATTGGGGATGCCGCAGCTTCCATTGTCGCCAACTCTTCCCGTTCCAAGCCCTAGATGGAAGGCAATGTGAGAGGTTTTCAATTTCCCTAAATGTAAGAAAAGAAAGGTAAGTGAGTTAGGGTTTCTACAGTTTCTTCTTGCTTAGATTTTGATGGTAGTAATACTGTATATGTACATGGTTTTTGGGGTATTATAGTAAGAAAGTTGTTGTATTTATAGTGGAAAAATTGATTCTTGTTTGTTCTTTACATGAACGATGAAGGCAAAGGAAGAAGCTAAGATGTCTTTGTCTCTCCTAGTTTACATGTTTGTAGAACTTGTGGAAATTCAGTTTCAAAATTTCCCTTTTCATCTCATTTGTGATGCTCATGGACTTGTTTTCTTGATTTTCTAGTGCTAGGTTTTGAATTTTGAATATTTCTTAGTTTATATATGCAACTTCATGATATACATAGTTGAATTCGGTGTTATACTTTAAGGATGGATGATTTCCTTGCATAATGATTTTGTACTGTTTGTTTAGGATTTGCAGAATCATTTCTTCACATTGTGCAATCAATCTGTAATAGAGTGGCTACTGGCTAGAGTTAAATGAACGCGTAAAATTTAGGAAATTTATTGACTCGGGTTGGCCACGTGTTGTAAGTAATGCAATCCAGACCATCTTTTCCTGGAATTTTGTTCCTAACAGCTTTATGAGCTCCGGAGTTAGAAAGTTATCATTCAACCTTTACATGAATTACGTGTTCACTCGTTTCTTAGCTATAAGTTTGTAGTGCATAGAGCTCAATGGAGCTTCCATTTTCCTATAGCGTGAAGGAAAACAGAAAATATGATCATGATTTCCTTAGGTTGGTTGCATTTACATTGAAGGATTTAAGGATTGATGTGAAATCCATAGTAGCATATTTGGTTGTGATTGTTCGGATACGGATTTGAAATCTAACGATCTGATTTAAGTGATTTTGTGGTGCTCGGGGTCCTCTTTCTAACGTGTTAGATTCAACTGGCATTTATTTCAGTTCCTGGCATCCTATATCCCTCCGTCCCGACTTAACTTAGTCTAATGTGGTAGATTCAATTGCATTTATTTCAATTCCTGGCATTTTTTTAACTCAGCTTAGCCTGTCTTCTACTGAAATTAGGAGCCGTATGAAGTTTAATCTGAGTGAGAATCTGTCGTAGATTTAGCAAATCATGATCAAAACCCCCTGTATTTGTAACGCATCAAATTTGTTTCGTTATGTAGGTGTGCTCAAATCTATTAGATTTTGGCTGATCCTTAATAGACATGCCATATCTACTCTCTGCTCATGTAAATATGGCCTTGTATATGTGCTCGAGTCGCTGCATTGTAGGTTTAGCATACAAAAGAAAGGAAGATTTATAGGCTAATCTTTGAGAAAGCTTTTCATGTGTTGTATGCATATGCACTGCAGTTGTTTTATGTTTGATGTGATCTAAATATGGAGAGTTGTAACAGTTGATTGAATTCTCAATTCATTATGGTTTTTAATTGGATGCTTCATATTTTCTTTTCTAGGCTACTGGTATTCACTAATTTTGCTGTGGCCTGTGGAGCTTACTAGAATAATTATAATGTGTTGCTTTAATTTGAACTAAAAGGTGTCCAAAAGCCCATGTATAGGTGATGGCATGGATACAATTACTTCTAGTTAGTAATTCATGTGCAACATTTGTTGTTGGATGTGTTTAGATTCGCATTTGTGTCATCGAAGGGGACCTCTTAGTTTTACACATTTCAAAGGAGAGAGTACCAATGTTATTTGTCATATTGGGTTCGAGAAGTGGCTACATTGTCGGGTAACAACGGGTTTTCGTGTTTCAAACGATGGGTGGCTCGACTACTTGGGCAGCAATGACCTTTGGAGGAGGAATTGATGATATGTGCATTTTCCTCTTTTACTCCTTTCTTTTTTGTTTCAAAAATCTGTTCTAGCTTAAGGGTTTGAATTTTGAAAAACTCATTTCACTACATAGATTTTGTACATGTATGTTTCATTCTGATTATTTAAGGTAAGGTGGGTCAGATGAGGCAAATAGCAATACCCACTTTGAATAGTATTTTTTCAGTAATAGCAAACATGGAGAGCCCCAAAACTTGATTTTTCAGGTAAATCTGAAAATGTGAACATTTAGGATCTCATATTATTTCACTTTATGCCAATGAAACATCACAAGATGGAACATTATTTTGCAAGAAAGAACCCAAATTGACTATTTGGATGCAGCCTCCTGCGAGAGAGATGGTGACTGAGAAATATTCGGTAAAAAAGTCGAAAGGAAGAAAGAACTCAGCATAGTTAGTTGCATGACAAGAAGGCACAAATTCAGTAGCAACAACGTCAAGACCTAAACGAAGAGACCCGAGAAAAATGCCAGGCTTAAATGAGAAGATCAAACGAAAAAATTTCAAAGTGAAGAAGAATCTCTCATCCTCACTATGGAGCTGCTGCTGCGGCTTCTTCGGGTTTAGGAGCTTCTTTGATATCATCGGCTCCATCGTCCTGCATCAAACTCCAGTTATCAGTTTTTAATTTATATAGCTACTTGAAAAGAAAATTTGCCCAATTTTGATTTTTGCCTTCTTTCATTTCTTTACGTGCACGAATCAAAATAATAAAAAACATCGGGAGTGTCGAGTGACAAATTTACAGGAGGAAACGATACCTGCATGTCAGAGGTCCACAAGGTGAGGTTGTCTCGGAGAAGTTGCATGATCAAAGTGCTGTCCTTGTAGGACTCCTCGCCAAGGGTATCCAACTCGGCAATGGCCTCATCGAAGGCCTGAACGGGGCAGCCAATCATACAAATGAATACGAATATATGTATGTATGTATCTATGTATGACACGATGACAGAATGTTGAAAAGAAGCTCAAATATGTTGAAATAAGCTACCTGTTTGGCTAGGTTGCATGCACGGTCAGGAGAGTTCAAGATCTCATAGTAGAAAACAGAGAAGTTGAGGGCCAATCCCAATCGAATGGGATGTGTAGGTGCGAGCTCTGTGTTAGCTATGTCCTGTAGAAGAGAAAAATGCAAGGATTAACTATAATAAATCTCTGATAAACGAAAGCAATAAAAGTTTTACTAATGCATCTCTTCAGAAAATGTAAAGAATTGAACTAAAGGAAAGAATCAGAAAATTGAACGAATTCAAGAAAAGCAAAGAACTTGAAAATTGAAAGAAATAAATGTTTGGCATTAATGTATATGACATAACCACCCAATCTACTGTTTCACCAATAAGATCCAGTTGAATTGAATGCCATAACTATGTCAAGAAGCAAATTTCACAAAACAATTGCAAAAAGATTCCAGAGAAAATAACGTATAAACATTATGTATTATCTCAGCATAGTGTATTGTACTTATTAGACACTCTTTAACGAGAAAAAGCACAGAGCATTCAAAAAAAGGGCAGAGGTTGCCTTAAGATGACCGATATAAATCCTAGTTTTGGGCCATCTGATTGAAACATTAGACATCCAAAAGTTCACAAACGCAACTACTTTTTCTAGCTACCAGGAATATATGGAATACATAGCAATTTGTCGCGTTTTGCACTTCCTGTTTCAGTGTCAATGAGATGTTTTCTCAATTAAGATGGATATTACGTCACCAACATAGATACACAATCTTGAGAATTTATGTAATTTCATATTTGGAATCTTTGAGCCAACTCTAATCACCATATCTTTACTAACTTCTTCTCATAATACAGTCTTGCTCATGTTACTTGATCATGGCTCAAGACATGCGACTATAAGCATGCACCTAGGTCCTAAAACCTAAGGTGAGACTAACCATGGTAGTTCTCTCTTTTCTTCACTTCATCACTACAAATACACCTAGAAACAATCACCTCAACGAGGAAGTGAGGTGTTGGAAGCTCTAGTAAATACTTCCAACTTAATATTGTTGCATTGCTATTTACTCATAGGGAACTCAGTGCCTTAGCGAATTGATTCAATTGAAGTTTTCCTATCCAAACTCTTCACACTCACAGTCTTGTCCTCTCCAAATCTATTGCAGAAATAATAAGCCCTACACCACTTCACCTAGAGTTCAATGGACTATGATGCTAAGTGCTAAGTGATAACAGCTCTTCAACTTTCCTATGCCCATTCCATCCATATCAAAAACTACGATGTAGCAATTTCAGATCAGAATAATAAGAAATTTCCAAGCATATACATCTTCCGCAGCGACTATGTTTTTCCTAAATAACACTGCTAATCATCCATTCTAAGCTTAGTTCATCAAAATTGCAACAATTAGTGACTTCTTTCTTATTTCGTCGTTTCAATTTATCGCAATTAACACAAAAAGACAAAAATCAGAATAATACTAACTTCCAAGCATACATCTTCTGCAGCAACCAATTTTTTCCTAAATAACACTGCTAATCATTCATTCTAAGCTTAGTCCATCAAAATTGTAACGATTAGTGACTTCTCTTCTTATTTTATCGTTTCATTTTATCGCATTATAGACTAAACCACAATTAATATAAAAGGATACAGTCATTAGTAACTCTGCATTCGATCTAGGCAATTAAACACTATTTTTTTCCTAAATAACACTGATAATCATACATTCTAAGCTCAGTTCATCAAAACTGAAACAATTAGGACTTCTTTTCTTATTTCATCGTCTCAATTTATCGCAACGGAGACTAAACCACAATTAACACAAAACGACAAAAAAAGTCAACGATATGCTGAAACAGTAGAAATCAGTAAAGTCACACACAATCAGTAGCAACTCCGCATCGGATCTAAGCAATTAAACACTCACAATAATGAGGCAAAAAAATACAATTCAGGAAAATAGAATCGAAGTCAGTAGCAACTCTGCATCCGATCTAGGCAATTAAACACTCACAATAATTCGGCAAAAAAAAAAAAAAAAAAGAGAAAAGAGAATCGAACCTGAGCAGCCTTGTAGGCATTGAGAGTGCTCTCAGCAGCCTCCTTCCTCTCGGCGGCGGTCTTAAACTCGGCGAGATACCTGTGGTAATCTCCCTTCATCTTGAGGTAAAACACCTTGGAATCGCCGGTGCCGGCGGAGGGGATGAGGCGGTCGTCGAGGAGCTTGAGGATCCCCTCGCAGATCTTGGAGAGCTCGGTCTCGATCTTAGATCTGTACTCCTTGATGGTGGAGACGTGGTCCTCGTTGCCGCGCGACTCCTCCTTCTGCTCGATGGAGGAGATGATCCGCCACGACGCGCGGCGCGCGCCGATGACGTTCTTGTAGGCGACGGAGAGGAGGTTGCGCTCCTCCACGGTGAGCTCCTCCTTGTCCTCGAGCGAGGCCGAGACCTTCTCCATGTACTCAACCATCTCCTCGTAGCGCTCCGCCTGCTCGGCCAGCTTCGCCATGTACACATTCTCTTCGCGCGGCGCCATGGATGAGATTGAATCGGTGCTTGCTCTCGATCTGGATCGCGTGGAATTAGGGCAGAGAGAGAGAGATCGGAGTTGGAGAGAGAGAGAGAGAGAGAGGATTTTTGAGAGGAAAGGAATAAAAGGAAAAGAGGGGGAAGTGGTTTTGAAATGAGAGGAAGAGAGGGGATTTAGGATATTTGTGAGCTGGAGTTGGGAGAGCTCTTGCTGGCGACGCGGTGCTTCCAAAGACGTGCTGTGGGCCACGATTTTTTTCGCTTTTCAACTCTCTCTCTCTCTCTCAAACACACTCACTTTCTCTGTCACACACAAACACGCACAGTGTCAAAAGGAGATTTGATTCAATTAAATGATAAAGTATTGAGAAATTTCAAATTGACTTTACTTGAATTTAGAGATTCTTGGGATTCGTGACTAGGGTTGAGAATCGGGATCGGATCCGGGTACCCGTCCCGATCCCGAAAATTGGAGATTTTATGGTCCCGTTCCCCATCTCGTTTGGGCCTTCGGGAGTCCCGAATCCGGTCCCAGTCCCGGATACAAATTCCCAAATGTCCCGAATTTTCCGAACGGGACCAAAAATACCCGAATTTAGAAGAAAAAATGACATATTAAAAATTATAATCCTAAAAATATATAAATATTTATTTTTAATTTAGAAATTAAAATTAAATTTATAATTAAATTAAAATTAATTTTAGGAAATCGGGATAGTCCTAATAGGGATTCGGGACTCCCGAATCCCAAAATTTTCCAAAACTTGAGTCCTGGTCCCGATCCCAAAAAAATCGAGACTCATGCGGAATTCGGGACGGGAAGGGAATTTTCCAAGTCCCAGTTCCAAATTATCATCCCTATTCGTGACCATATATGAATTCGGCATTCACCTACGGGAGACCTTTGTGAAATCTGATTCAAAATTAATTCAACTTTATTTACAACATTAGTCACTTATTAAAAATCGTATTTTCTTGATAAAAAGGAAAACAACTATTGCTTTTCATAATAAGAATTGTCGTTTGGTGGTAGATGTATAAAAAAATGGTTGGCAGGAGCTCTATTTTTTTAGATCTCGAGTTGAAAATTTCGACTCACCCACTTTATCACTATTTTGCATTAAAACTTGTGTCACTCCCTCCATTGCACACTTTTAAAGGACGGGGGAATATAATTTATTTAGTGATAGTGACTTTTGCACACAAATATATATAAAAATTTGATAATTTTATAAGAATAAAAATAAAAAATTGCCTAGCATGGATTTAATCCCCTCCAAACTTGTTCATGTATCCTCCAATGTTCATAACAACGAGCACTTATATACTAGAAAATGTTATAATTACTAGAATCGTGTATACTTATGCAAGAATATTTATTAATTTTTGTTAATAACAATATACTAAGTATATGCTACTAGAAAAAAGAACCCTAACATTGGATATTATCATATTTTCAAAGAACAATTGTCACTTTTTTCATAATAATGGTTACTTTTTTTCTTCATAATAACCGTCACTTTTTATTATTCATAACAATTGTCTCTTTCATTTGAAATAATTATCACTTTTATCTAAATAATATCACTTAATGTTTGGTTGTTACGATTATATATGATATTGTGATTGGTTAGATGAATTCGAACCACAACTTAATATTAAGACAATACAACATATGAATAGTCTTGGCTTATGAGTTCGGGTTTCACCCCTATCATATAATTAATCTTGGATAGTCAAGTGCCGATTAAATCTTGAATAAAGTCGAACAATTTTAATATTGAGTAACCAATCATTGAAATTTTCCAAAGCATAGGTTTTAGCTTTTTAACTCAACGACATTTATTCTAGCAAATTTTGATAAGACGTGACATGTGGGGTTTTATTTGTGGCTTCATTTGGATTTTGGATAGTCTAACAGTTGTACATGTTCATTTGGTTTGGTTATATATATACACCTTATCAATTTAGATTTCAAATTTGAAATTTCAAACTTCAAATTCATGAAATGCGTCACGAAGATAAACTTGATGAATGGATTGTAATGAATTTTGGATCCATCCACCAAAAAATGTAGCCAAATATTTTAACACACACAAAAAAAGAAAAAAAAAATGCTCCACTCGAAAGAAATAATGTTGTGCACGTACTCATTCGAATTAATAATACTATAAATTTGAGAAATAAATTTAGATTTTATAACGCGGCACCGTCCCACGTCGAATTTGTCGGAACCCAATATATTCCATTCAAACCCCAATAACTTTCTAGCCACATAAGCTCTACGCTTAAAAATTTCAAAATAAATTTATATATTTTGATTTAAATTTCATGATAAAATTAATGTTACACCATATAAAATTTCAAACTTCGTCGATTGTAGTTCAATGTTTAATGTACCGTTTGAAACAAAGCTCATGAAGAACTTTTTAATAACACACATATTGCTTTATCAACAAAAAAAATAATGATAACACACATTGTTCGATAGTGACGTTTAATATGCACAATTATTTGTGAATTTGCATCAAAACATTACTTGGAATATTTCCACATGGTGTGTACTTTTTGGCAATTTTTTTCAATAAGGTTAGATTGTGTAATTTTTGTTTTCGAAAAAATAAATAAACAAGAGTCATTGAAGAACGTCTATATAAACCAATTTATAATAAATCCCTTTCATATAATCATAATAAAGCAAACCGAATTCATTTGCTTAATAACAATCAAATAAATCATAAGAATAAATGAATTTCTCTACTACATTTTTCGCCTAAATATAATAGCGCTAAGCTCTAAAAAATCAAACCAAAGTGGAGCATTTGGAGGTGGAAGGATCGTAAATGGCGGGAAGCAGATATTTCCTGCCGTTCGCACCGTGC
>JAYJMF010000030.1:5990896-6003590 GCA_036873715.1 Salvia sclarea
ATTAAAAAAATGATGAAGTTGAATAATTAAAATAGAATATTTATTTTTTGCTGTAAAATAGAGTAGATGATTGGGAACAAATTACTGTTTCCGCTGTATAATAGAGATAGAGCTGCTGTATTATTGTGCAAACTGTTGGAGATGGCCTTATTAGTAGTGAGAAATGAGATTTAATCTTATCCATCTAATATCCTTGATGTAACGGTAATATATAATCTGATGATTTTAAACCATAATTACTTTATTTTGCCATCTCACGTGTCACGTTTATGATCATCGAACAACATTATTTCAGTAAAAAAAAAATGACCAATACCATGGGAAATACATAAAAGAAAAAGGAAAATTAGAAACACCCCACATTCACATGACGTACTCAACCACGTAACCCAAATCCCAAATAAAAAATTCATTCCCCTCTATTTCGAAACTCCAACAATTATTGAATTATTGATATCCAAGTCAAATGAGATCTCCCATGCTTTTTGACTTCCCCATTAAATTATACCCAAACTATTACAAGGTGAAATGAAATGTTGAAATTCCCAACCTTGCTCCCTATATCCACCTATAAATAAGTCCACCAATCTCCCTTCCATTCCATCACTCATTTCTTCAAAATCCCAAAAAACCCCAAAACATTTCACAAACCATTTTTTTTCTTTTCTAAAGAAAAAAAACTTTCTTTTTTTCTCCCAAGAAAAAAAGAAAAAAAGAAAAAAGAATGGGTGTGCAAAAACCTCATGTAGTGTGCATTCCTTTCCCAGCACAAGGCCACATAAACCCTATGCTAAAGCTAGCAAAGCTCCTCCACAACGAGGGCTTCCACGTCACCTTCGTCAACACCGAGTACAACCACCGCCGCCTCCTCGAGGCCCGCGGCGGCGCCGCCCTCGACGGCCTCCCGTCGTTCCGCTTCGAGGCGATCCCCGACGGCCTCCCGCCGCCGGAGACCGCCGACTCCACTCAGGACGTCCCGTCCCTCTGCGCCTCCACCTCCGCCACGTGCCTCGAGCCCTTCCGGCGCCTCCTCGCCCGCCTCGGGGACGACGCCGGCACCCCGCCGGTGTCGTGCATCGTCTCCGACGGCGTCATGAGCTTCACCGCCGAGGCCGCCGAGGAGCTCGGCCTCCCCGAGGTGCTCTTCTGGACCACCAGCGCCTGCGGGTTCTACGCGTACACGCAGTATGAGAAGATTGTTCAGTTGGGGTACGCACCTCTTAAAGGTACGTGCGCTGCGGGCGAAATTATATTTTTGTATTTAAATATTATTAAAAAAAAAAGTTGGCCTGGTGATGGCCTGGGCTTGGGCTTGCCCGGGCCTGGATCCGCCCCTGATTATTAACTTAAACTTTGTTTTATTGTGAATACAAATTTGGAATTTGTTACTATTTTTTGCTATTGTCAATTGTCATTGGTTTCATGTGCATCACGATATAAGTGTAAGTTTGGTGATTGATATAGTGACTTGGAACAATCAAAGTGTTGCAAAAACACTATAGTAGTAATGAATTAGGTATTGATAGTACCTATAGACTATTAATATGAAGTACTAATACATGGGCCACACATATATCAGATTGATACCCACTTGGTACATAATTCATTAATTTGATTTCATTGATTTTCCAAGGCACGGTTAGGATCTTTAATACCAATAACTATATACTAAGGGTCTCTTTGATAGAGGTTAAAAGGTCATACTATTAAAATAATATGTCATTTTTACCCATTTGGTAGGATAAAATATAATAGTGAGGGCCCGTTACAAAATAAGGGTCCGGCCAAAAACCACTATTAGACCCCTCATACAACTCCAACCCTCCCCCTTATTAATTAATATGTCCTTTTCTTAACTCTTTCATATTATATAATTCATACTAGCCTTTTTCTTACATGCACCCTATACCAAATGGGATAAAAATGACATATTATTTTAATAGTATGACCTTTTAACCACTACCAAAGAGGCCCTAAGTTCAATAATTTAATATTATAAAAAGAATTGGGCTTAGATATTTAATCTAGTTAATATCTATTTCTAAACATTAAAGCCGTAATATCTCTATTTCCATTCTTAAAATATGTTCAGGAGAGTAGAAAATTTCACCGCTTATGATTGAAATTGTTTTGTGGACAGGTCTTTTTTTTTTCATATTTTTACTCTACATATATATGGATCATTACATTTTCTTATTTCTCAGTTTTTAGTAATAAAATTATAATCAAGGAAATAAAACACACCCTAGACTCTCCAGGAATTAATGAGTAGTTTTAACAAATAAAAGAAGACAAAATTTTAATGGATATAAATGGCAAATTTGTGCTGTCCAATCACAAGAAAAGTCCAGAAGAGGATAAGGGCAACCATAGATTCTCTTGTCTCATTCTTATAAGTTCTAAATATGTATTTTTCTTATATCCGAATTAGGAAATAATTTTGTACCGTGTCACGCGAAATTACTACTACTATGGGAAATATGAAATTTGATTTAACTGCAAATTGAAGGAATGGCTGCATGTGTTCGATCGGGATGATGGTCTCGAATCTATTAAAAAAATATTATGTCTAAAATACAATACTTGATAACATTTTCTTAGTTACCCTATCACATAGTCTCAATTAAGGATGATAATTTACTCCCACTGATAGGTACGTAACTGCAAATATCCGACTCTAATAGGAACGGATTTGATGGGCATTTGACAACCACAAATAGTTACTATCCACAACTGCAAAATCTATTAACCCATCAAATTTACCTGCGAGCTCCTACCTATACATATACCCGACCCACTAAAAAACCCTAAACTATTACATTTCCCCCAACCTAGTAGTCGCGTCTCGTTTCTTCTTAACACAAAATTCGTTGTACTTCTTCGTCCACAACATAATCCAAGCGGTCCACCGAGAAGTAGTAGATCGCAGTCTCCGTCTATTATTCCTCATCTATTTAATTTGCGGGTGGTTGGTTTGGTGGATCATTTGGTGCCTGCATATAATTTTAATTTGTGGTTAAAAATCACTATTCAATAAGTTTGCGAGTACGGATATGAATAGTCACTATCCATTACCGTCGTACTTGACTGTCATCCCTATTCACAATAAATTACTTGATTTGAAGGCACAAGAAAAAGAAAAAGAAAATTAGGTGGTGGACTTGGAATAGGGTTTTACTAGTATCATTTATGTCACTGGGGAAGTCAGAGGTGGTTGATGTGGGCCTTTTCTATTTTTTGTTGTATATAAATTGAGATCGAATTTACTTGCCCGTCTATTGATATACCAATTCGAATAATTCTCTCGAACAAAATTATCTACATTGGGCCACAAATTTAGGTAACCCATGGCCAAAAAATATTGGATTTGCAATGTTCCACTTTAAAAATTTTACTAGTTTTAGTCATTTAAAAAAAAAATCTTACTATATTTTACTATATTTTATTGTTAGAATTTATAGTTAAACTTTTGTATTTAATTCAAAGTATCTTTTAGTTTAGAAACATTTATTTAGTTGATTATTTCTAAAATTATCATATAGTATAGTTTTTTAAATTCTAAACATTTTAATAATAGTAATCATGATTTATTATATAATAATAATAATAATAATAATAATAATTTATAATAAATAAATTAATAAATTAATTAATGGATCTAACATCGTGAAATATAAAAATTATGGAACATAGCATCTCATCTCACCCTCTTCCTAAATCATCATTATTCACCATTTTCCCCAAAACAAAATAAACCATCCCTAATTTTGAATTTTTGCTCCGGATCCAGGGAAAGTTGGGGTATGCCCAAGCTCTAACTTAACAAAAATATATAAATTTTAACTTTAAATTTTTAACTTTTAATTATTTTATAACAATAGCTACCCTACTTTTTCTTTTTTAATATTAGCTCCCTCCAAACTAACTTTATGCCTCCGTCCCCGCAGACATGAGCGACCTAACCGACGAGTACTTGAACAAGGAGATCGAGGGCATCCCGGCCATGAAGGGCATCCGCTTCCGCGACATCCCGAGCTTCATCCGCACCACGACCCTCGACGACGTCATGATCAAATTCGTCTTTGCCGAGACGGCCCGGGCCCGCCGCGCCTCCGCAATAATCCTCAACACCTTCGACGCGCTCGAGTCCGACACGCTCCACGCGCTCAATTCGATCCTCCCGCCGACCTACGCGGTCGGACCGCTCAATCTCCTCGAATCCGAGATAACCGACACCCGGTTGGACCGGCTCGGCTCGAATTTGTGGAAGGAAGAACCGGATTGCCTCGAGTGGCTCGATTCAAAAGAACCCGGTTCGGTCGTTTATGTGAATTTCGGGAGTATTACCGTAATGACTCCGAGTCAACTCACTGAGTTCGCGTGGGGACTCGCGAATAGTAACCGCTCCTTTTTGTGGGTGATTCGGCCGGATCTGGTTTCCGGCGAGCAAGCGATGCTTCCGGCGGAGTTCGCGGCGGAGACGAAGGAGCGGGGGAGGCTGGCGGGGTGGTGCCCGCAGGAGAAGGTGCTGAATCACGCGGCGATTGGGGGATTCCTGACGCATAGCGGGTGGAATTCGACGATTGAGAGCCTCTGCGGAGGAGTTCCGATGATCTGCTGGCCGTTTTTCGCGGAGCAGCAGACGAATTGCTTCTATTGCTGCGAGAAATGGGGGGTGGGGATGGAGATTGACAGCGATGTGAGGAGGGAGGTGGTGGAGAGGCAGGTGAGGGCGCTGATGGTGGGGGAGGAGGGGGAGGGGATGCGGCGGAGGGCGGCGGAGTGGAAGAGGCTCGCAGCGGAGGCGGCGAAGGGGCCGTCGAGGAGGAATCTGAGGAAGGTGATTGATGAAGTGCTGTTGGGGAAGGTTTGATTGGGGCATTTTGTCGAACAGGTGGTGCTTGTTATTGTTAAGCGCGGGTAGTTATTTATTTGAATTTCGTGTTTTATTTTGTTTTAGTTTCTTTTTTTTAATGATTTATTATTATTATTGTTGTTGTTGATGTATGTATGTAATTTGAGTTCGTAAGTATATTTCAGTAATAAAATTCAGTTTTCTGTTTATGTTGATAATTTAGCTTCAATTTTTAGTTAATGAATGCTATTTCTTGTTGATGATTATTCATAGCAATTAAAATTGTCAACTATTATTAGGATTAGAATACTGATTTGAGTATGGAAAATTAAATTAATTTGCACCAAAAAATTAACTTTTTGGGTTATTTCCAAAGTTATTAATGTTGTAGTTTCTGTTTTTTCCTTTTGCTAACATTTTCACGTAGCTCGCTAGTTTGTGATAAGAGATTAGTTATGCATGTCTCATTTTCAATTTTTCAGCTTTTATTTAATATTTTGTTTTCTCACTGTCACTCTTTTAATATTTATATTAAGTTATTTGTTCCAAATTTGTCTCTGTCATTGCACGAGAGCAAAAAATCTACCTAGCCACAAAATCGTAACTCTGTATTTGTTCAGGCTAAAAATAAAACAAAAACAAAAGGATATAAGCAAAGTAAAGGAATTGAAAAGGTAACAAATATGCCAAGAATAAATTCATCAATTAATACAAGAATTGGCCTATATTTCTACAGCTTTTTTAATCATTTCCATTGTCTTGAGCGAAAAACACTTGTGGGAGTTGTAGGAATTCCCCGTATGCGTATTACCGGCTCTTCGTGTTTTCTAAGTGAATTTATTGTTAAATCGGTCGAAAATTAATACTTCCTCCGTCCACGAAGAGTGTTCCACTTTTGCCATTTAGGGTGTCCACAAAGAGTGTTCCACTTTCCTTATTTGGCAAAAAGGTGGTGGGACCACTTCTCCACTCACACAATAACCTTCACTCTTTATTAAATACACATGGTGGGACCATTTCTCCACTCACACAATTACTTCACTTTCCATTAAAACCCGTGCCGTCCACAAAGTGGAACACTCTTTGTGGGCGGAGGGAGTACTTTGTAAAAATAATTCAGCTCTTACCAATATATTTTTCTGCGTTCGCAACTTGTGAAGGAAGATATGAAGAATTCTGTTGGCTTCTGTTAAAGTTCGAACACTTTTGGTTATACTCCCTTCGTCCACGAAGAGTGTTCGATTTTGCGGACGGCACGGGTTTTAATGAAAAGTAAAAGAATTATGTGAGTGTGGGAAATGGTCCCACCATGTGATTTAATTAAAAGTGAAAGATATTGTGTGAGTGGAAAAATGGTCCCACCACTGTTTTCCAAATAAAGAAAGTGGAACACTCTTTGTGGACACTCAAAATGGCAAAAGTGGAACACTCTTCGTGGACAGAGGGAGTATTTCATATTGTTCTTGCAATGCATTTTATCAAACACAAGTGGTGTGCATGTGTACGGGTTATAAATCTACTAGTATGATTACAACACAAACAAGTTCTTCACCAACAACTGAAGCAAATAATTCATTATTTAAATAGCAAGTGTTAAAAAATAAAATTAATACCAAAATAGTTAGCAATGTTTATATTTTATTACAATATGGATTATAGTAAAATATACACACAAGAGTTGAGTCCATTCAGTTAGATATATTATGACGGGTATTGATTAAGAACCGCCCTACTCACTTGTTCACATGTACATTCTGGCGCTAGTGAAATAAAACACGAGATATAATATCAAAAATTATATATCAAATTTGAATATAGGGCTTCTTCTTCCTTGCAAAGCATGTTTGGCCGGACTAGCCAACCTACCATATCTCGTACAATGGGATATTAGCTCAGTGGTAGAGCGGAGGAACAATCGTTGAAGGACACGATACTACCAAATCGATATAAAATGAAAAAAAATTGGCCTTGAAATAGAATTTTTCTTACATTTGTTTCTATTATGATAAGAAATTCAATGCGAGTAGTAATATGATTATTCCAACTAGATTGAGAATCCTACATGTAACGATTTGTCTAAGATTGGGTCGATCAACAATTTCAACGTAGAGAGAAATCCAATCAGGCCTAAAATACTGGCTATTGAAGTTCAAATTTTCTACTCGAATCAGGCTAAGCTTATTCGGCTTTCGATCACTTTGCACAGGCCTAGCCCAACCCAAGTACCCAACATTGTATTAGGCCAAACTATTTTGGGCCCAACCCGATTCAAAAATCGGACTTATCTAATTCGGTCTTGAATTGACATCTCTAATTTTGAAACATATACTATAAAGATATTAGTGTGTTATGTTATGTATATCTATTAATTTCATATTATATGATAATTATGATGGAATCGTAATCTAAAAATTCGTGATTTGGATATGGGATGATCAGTTTCCTGATCTAACCGCCATCGCTAACCACTTAAATTTGGAGAACAATTGCAATCTTATCATCTATATTTCTCTACTTCCAACGTATTTTTAAAATTATTAATTTTGTTCTAGATTGTGCATGCATTAATTAGCACAGTCAACTCCTGAAACTATAAAAATATTTGTTTGAGTTCCTATTTCTGACATAAGTGAGTTTATCATATAACCAGGCCCAATACTAAAAGTAGGCCTAAAGTGTTCATGATCGAAAATTTACAATTATATCGACAAAAGATATTGACGACACATTTATATATTTTTCTTCTTATTTTCTCGAAGCTAGAAGGTTATGAACAAATCTGACTTGATTAAAGAATTTATGGAAACTCTTCTAGTCAGCTCTTTTAATCGTTGAAGAGCGTCTTTATTTTTTGAGATTTGAATACGAAAATTCAAATGTTAAATACAATACTAAAAATTACTATATTTATCAAAGTGTACAAGTGATACTATTTATAGTAATATTTAAGATATCCAATAAACTACAATCACACGAAACAACTTTAATTCTACAAAAAAAAAAATCTTTAATAATACTTCGATATCGTTAGGTAAATAAAATAATGTAAACTATATTGGCTACGGTTTTTTAATGGATGTACAATATTATATACATGATTCAAGTAGCGAAATGCATCACCAATTTGAAAAATTCAATTCCCTTTAAAAAAATAGAAATTAATATCTAATTTGGAAGTAAATTGTTCGAAAGCAAACGCATGATTTATTAGTGGACGACACAATGATTAATTATAGCTTATCCATAGAAACTCAGAATTCGAATTCAAACAATAGTTGGTTGATACTGGCATAGTTACAAAGATAATCATAAGATATTGGCCAAAATCCACTCATTTGTGCCAAACTAATCAATTATTTATACTTTACATATATGCATAATAACGTAATTGTATATATTTCATTATTTCATGCCAAATAAAGACAAGTAAGCCCTAACTCATATTGTTCTTAAAAGAGAAATTCCTAGGGAGCTATCCTTAGATTAATTAAGACAGGCACATAATATATATTTATACAATTTATACAATATTAATTTAGTTGTGGAGGCCTTTATATTTACTTTTCTTCGTCATATGATCGTAAATATTTAGCTTTTTTATTTTAGTCTAATATTTATCTTTTTCTTAGGTTCGTATCATCGTATGTATGTATACTATAAATTATTTTATAATATTCTATTTGTTAACTTAGATTAATTTTAGTTATTGGTGTTGCACCTTATATAATAGTAACATTAGTATTATTTACCCTTCGTCATTACTTTTTTCATGTGTTTCCTTGAAGTCCAATAATTTACTTATTAAGTCATTTTTTAATATATAGGGCATTTATATATCGTACATTATTTATAGCTACGTACACGTAGATTATGTTACCATTTGTTTTCCTTTTCCTCTTAGCACTTTAGAAAAGTTACCAAAGTCATTAAGTTACATAGAATTAATACGTTTTTGCTCTCTTAATTAACCTCAAAGAGTAATAAATAAAATGTTAATTCTTATTTAAAATCGACAACTTAATTCAATCAAAATTTCCAAGCATAATACCAAAATATCGAAAAGTTACTACTCCCTCCTTAATCACAGTATCCAAAACTAATGGAACATGAATGGGACGGAAGGAGCATTATGCACTTTGCTCACGGTAAATTCTCATAAATAATACGCAGCACATCGATCGCTCGATATTTATGTATTTTTCGATAACCGGACCCGCTCACACGTGCGAGAGGAAAAGCGTGCCAGTTCACGGGGCTGAACACTCTCGCTGCTCAAGAAAACAAGAAGATGATTCTTTAGCTGGCACTATTGTTTTATTATATACGATAATTTTTTAATTTTTTCTATTGGGTATATGATAATATATTAATTTATAATACTCCTTTGATGAAGAATGTCTGGGACACTATAGGCCCATTGATGGTAGTCTGGCCCAGTCCATCTAATCCCATTATTTAATGGGCCAAGAAGCCCAAATCGTCATTTTCTTCTCTTAAATCGTAAAGACAAATATTTGAGTTAAGTCGGCCTAACATTAGGTCAATTTTAAGCCATGAGTCGAGCGAGGGGGGAGCCGAAGGCGAATCCGGAGCGAGCCGTAAAAGCATAATTGTTGTCGGTCTCATTATCTATATATTAATTATCGAAGCCAAAGGCGGAGCCGTTTGTTGTTTGCCACCCCCTATTATTGTTGCCTGTCTCATTATTTATACTATTAATTGAGCCGCCTAACGTAAATGTGTCTCGATTGTAAATTACTAGTAATATATTATGAATATTAATTCACTCTCTTTATTTTTTTTGAGCTGTACTTGTTGTCTTTATTAGCTTATCTAAAGCTTTTCTTGCTAGAAAAAAAAAATTCCTTATAGCAAATTTAGCATTAAATATAACAATAGAAATGTACCACTTTAAAATAAATCGACGACAAGCTTCATGATTTTGATCTTTATACAACTTGATAATTATTATTAATATTATTCTATTTATTTATTCGTACTTACTCAATAACAATTTATCATGCAACTGTATATACACTTTTCTAACAATTGTTTTTTCAATTTATTAGTGTGGATGATAGCAAACAAGTACGCTACTAAGTATTTAGAAATTAGATAATTGCATTTGATATGATTCGTGACGCATAAATCCACTGTTTGACCAACTATTAACAAATTATAATTATAATGAAATCAATCAATAAAACGACGCCGTGACAGAAGGGAGAAGCTTTTAAAAGGCAAAGAAATTCTTCACAAAGTTGGACGAATCTTAGAAAGTGGACAGCTCAAATCAAGTAATATTAGTAATTGTATTCAACAAATTCTATTTTGTGTTAAATTTATTGATGGTTTTAATTCAATAAAAAAACAGAGAAAAGAAAACTTTCAACTTTGTTTGACATGTTTGACTGATGGGAATTCCAAGAAAGTCATCCAATTAGACAGAACATTTGTAGAGAAATTGACAAATTGCAGCATAATCAGATTAACTTTATAGTATTTAATAATGTGAAAATCTGTTATGCAAAAATATCGACTAATGTGGTTTATACATTCATGTAATGTAATATTACCGTGTTGAATTTGACAATGAAAATTTAGACTAAATTAATTGGATACTATAGTTATTGATCTTTATATTAAAGATGTATTAAATTTGTTGAACAGCTATGATAAGTGACCCACACGGTATAAAAACAGTGAGAATGCATTATATTATGTCAAAGGCCTAAATGTCCAATATATATAATTCAAATTGTTGGGTGAATTCCTATTTAAGTTAATCCTTAAATTAAAAAGCAATAAACCCAATTATAAGCTTAGCAATCGAATGCAATTTCAGCCAGTTTGTAAATTTCATCATAATTAACTGAGATTAGCACTACATGACAGTTGTTTGTTAATTAAATATATGAAGTTTAGTCGTTATACATTCAATCCTCGTCAATTAATGAGCTATTGAGACTTTGTAAACCACTTTAATTACTCAAAATTTACAAACTGATTAAAATTAATTGTAACCAATAACTAAAGATTTTGGTGTTTTTTGTTTTTGTTTTTTTGCTTATACACTCAAAGTTTCAACGTGTTAATACATGTACACTAACAAATTGATTCATATACTATCAATTTTGTTAATAATTATCCGTTTTTTTTTTTTAAGTTAATCTAGTCAGTTCAGACTCAGCACACCAAAACGATAGAAACATATATGCACGAACACGTCAAAATAAAAGGAAAAAGTATAGCTCGAAAAACATCGTCGTTCACCGTCGAAAATCGAACGATGAAAAATGTTAACAATTCCGCATATGTTAAAGAGTACAATTGTGAAAAAAAAAATCGAATACCGGACGTATTTTTTTCATAATAAATATAAAAACACACACACAATTTTTTTTTTTTTTTTTTTGTGGTGGCTACTTTTGAGCTCATTTAATTAATACTAAGTATTAAGGTGTCGATAACTGTTTTCATTGGTCATTGTTTTTGGCTGTTAGGGGCAGTTATATGTGTTTATATCCTATGATTGTAACGTGAGTTCATGTGCCTCTACTCATTCCTTATCTGTCCTTTAAAAGTTGTTGCATTTCTTTATTCTCCAACCTAAATTTTATTATTATTTGTTACTATTCAATTTTTTTTAATAATATGCTGCCTTACTATTATTTGGACTTGGTTTCTGTTTAACTAATATATTCCTATCGGCATCTAGCTTAGTTGAAAAGGGTTTTAATAAACACAATTGGGATATTGACAAACGACAAACATATTATTGGTTTTATTACCCATACATTTATTATTTATATATTACGAGAAGAAATGAAAGCGTATCTTTTTCTCAAAAACAATATATGGACTCCACCAAATTTCACTCCATTCACATTGTTGAGAATTATTTATTTTTTTGGTAAATCATTAATTATTTTAGATATAAAGGAATTTTCAAGGAATAAGTTAGTGAGGGAATATTAAGGAACACAACTAATCATACTAAAAATAGTCGATAACCAATAACCATTTCAACTAAGGACGGAATTTTCTGTCTCTAAATGTCAACATCGGTAAAATGTTTCACTGGTTAGATTTATCCCTTGAATAATTAGTGTCCTTCTTCAAAGTAAAAAACCATCTTAACCATTTCAGCTTGCTAGCGACGAAATTTTCAGTTTCCAAAATGTCAACATCGTTAAATAATTTCAACATCGAAAACACAACTGATTATACTAAAGATAGTCGATAACCATTTCAGCTAGCTAGTGACGAAATTTTCAGAAATGGCAGCATCGTAAATCATCCTTTAAACTCACTGACTAAAATGAAACAAATTAGGGAGATCTAGAATAACTCTAACTTATAGACGTCAAAATGTGTCACTAGTCTGATTCCTCTTATCCCTCGAATATTCAATGTCTTTTTTCAACGTAAAAAATCATCACAAGTCTATACCAAGTCAATCTAAATTGCAAACTTCTTACAATGATATACATATATATTAATTTCACGCATGACGATTTGGTGCATTATATTGAAATTTCCAAGACATGATTTTTGAGGTTCAATAATGATGATTGATGAACCAAATTATGGAGTGTGATTCGCCATCTGTATTTGCAGGTCGATGCCATGTATTCATGGTCCACATATTCATACCATATACCACAAATCAAGATTCTAAATATTTTTAAGTGTAGTTCTTTTCTTCCCTTTATATAGTTTTCAAGATAATGAAATTTTTGTTGTATTGTTTTCTTCTTCCCCTTTTTATTCGTGGTTGGGGGGGTACTTTCCTCGTGTTAGTGTGTAATGAATTGTCATATAGATATATATAAGATA
>JAYJMF010000030.1:6014261-6030187 GCA_036873715.1 Salvia sclarea
ATATATTAGCCTACAAAAATAAAGAAATTGGCGAGAGACGCAAATTTGCAAGGGAAAAAACATTATAATGAATTGGCGAGAAGAAATTAGGGACATGCACCCCTTCACCATTAAAAGTATTTTCGTAACTTTGAATATGAATTGCATGTTTTTATAATAATTTGATAAAAATAATTTTTATTATGAAATTGGGTAAAACTCCCAATAACCTGAGTGAGTGTTAATTATTCTCTCCAATATGCATCCATATGTGATCTAATTCTTATATATAAACCGTGTGCAATTGAGATTCTATATTTGATTTCTCGAATGAACGATCCAATATTTAATTTTAGAAATTCTTGGGGCACTTAGGTGGCCACATGTTTAAGTAATTGAAACATTTTAATACGATAGTGATGCATATGACGCTAGAAAAGGATTGAAAATCCACAACTTATCGTAAGCAAAGAGGACCTACTCATTAATACCTTAATTAATATATTTGATGTTTGGATAAGAGACCAGAATCCAAATTTGTTGGCAAAATCTTAGAATTAATTTCATGATGGGACTAATTTTGCAAGTACTTATATAATGTTGGAGTCAATGTTATACTTAATTAGAAAATTTGATCATAATATTACATTTTCGACCCTCAAGCTAGTCAACTCAGCCATAATTTAATCATTGTAATAGAAAATAATCATTTTTTATATATAATTCAAGACACTTGAACTCCAATTAAACGAAGAAAACAGTATAATTCAACTTCTAGCTTTCAATATTCAATTTTATTTTCGTTAAAAAGATTCCCGAATAAGAAAATTGAATATGATGACTACAATTTTCGGATAAAGAATCTAAAAAAGATTCTATAAGCATCCGAAATAAGAGAACATTAATGAAGTCGTACAATTTTTAGATTAACATGTGGATTTTAAGTTGGGTGATGCTAAATAGCCACATTATGGTCACTCATATAAAGCCAAAATTAGTACTTTTAAGTGTAAAATATCAAATAAAATTAGTTATTTTAAAATCTAAGTTAAATTTATACTCAATAATTGTTATTTCCTAATTTGAATGTCAAATTAAAAATTATATCCTGAATTTACATTGTTAAATGGAAGCTAGTTATATTAAAAATAATATTTTTTCATTTATAAAATTAAATAAAAACTAAATCTATTGGTTATTATTAATAATTAATCTATATTTATAATAAAAAAATTATTTCATTTTTATTTCAATTTAAAAGGTTTAAATGAATCATTTTTTTCCTCTATTGAAGTAAATTATGGCCACCCACATTATGACCGCATATATTTATTCTTTTAATTAACCATACCGGCTAGGCGCCTACCAATAGATCAAATCATTAATTATTGTTCCACCAATTAAATCACTCATAATTATCATAATTAATTCATAAAATACCGCCGAATCTCTTCATCTAGAATAACATCAGTAAATTAAACATCCAATTGCTCCATTTTTCATATTTCATTGTTTATATCTCATTTGAGGATTGGAATTTCATTTGTGAGGCAGATATATTTATTGTCACAACAAAAGAAAATATTTATCGTTATAAGAATGTAGATCAAACAATTAGCTAGCCAATTCAAGAGCTAGATCGAGATCGAATGTAAATATATGAAGTAGATAAAATTGTTCCAAATTTAAAATTCATACCAAAATATATCTGTTAAATAAAATTCCAAAATATAAATAAACAGTGGTTTTACTTCAATTATTTGTCAATTCTAATTAACTTTTTATTCAACTTTCTGAAGAGCATGTAAACAACATTTAATGTAAACCAGACTACTCGATTTTTTCACTTGGTATAAATTAATAAAATATAGTATGACAGTGTAATAAAGTATTTATATAAATAAATAGTGTAAAGCATAGTAAGTACCCCAAAGATGCATTTCTTTCGCACAAGTTCACCACCTATTATTATGTTATTATCATATTCTTCTAGTGATTGTTATCATAACAATATTAAATTACAGGATATTCATGGATAGCTATTATTTGCTCACTTAGTAACTTTCAGTGCAGGCAGATATATGATGTATCAAAAGTTGTATTAAATGATAACATGATTTTTCAATACAAAATACTAATCGGTCAAACATAAAATTATTTTTATTATTATTTAATTAAAAGAAAGCACTGATGCTCACTGCTTTTTTGGCACTACTTTGTCATGTCATGGTATGGTATGTCCACATTAAATTATATTTTATATATATCCATATAATTATTAATAATAAAAAATCTCAAAAATATACTTCAACAACTAAGCTATACGATATCATTCTTAGTATATTAATGAAACACATTATATATATCCATCTTTTTTTACATTATAAATTCAATATTGAATATAACAACAAAAACAACAACATTAATATTTTAGAAAATGGTTACTAGTATCATTTTTATTTACATTATCGTAGTTTCACTAAATATTCACTAAATAAGTTCATAACTTTTTCCACCGACCTCAATTAATGCTCGAAAAACATATAATCTTTAACAACATATGCTTTTTTTTAAAAATCAAACAAAATTCACAAATTTATTAGTAATTCATTTTGAACAGGATTTACTATAATCGGAATAATAAATAAAACGATGATCAACAAAAATTAATTAGTTTCCTCGGAAAAAGAAAATTCGTAGATTTTTCCGAATTTCATGATTGACGCTCTTAACAACCAACCCCGCTCTAACAAAAAGCATGGAACATTTACATTTTAGGACCGTCTCGTGAAATTACGAATACACCCCTCCGCTTAATTCTCGATGAGAATTTGAACTTCTGGCCACCGGCTTCGCCCGTAGCCGGTCACTTCGCCCTTGTTGTTTCCTATAAATTCCCCTCGAAGCCTTCTCTTTTTCGCATTCTCTCTCAGAGTTTCTTTCCTCTCTCTCCCTCTCTCGCCGCCTATAGATACAAGTATACATACAGAACCACTAATATCTGTTTTTACACAAAAATTAGCAAGTACTATATTCAATTTTTGTTATTATTATATATTATTTCACCCCTCTCTCTCTCTCTAGATTTGGTATCCTTTTGAGGTAAAATCTTCTCTCTCTGACTTTTTTTCTCTCTCCTCCCTCAGCTGATAATCTCTAGTCTGCGACGGAAAAGGATTGTTAATTCGATTGGGAAAACATTGATTAATAAATTTGATTGGAAATTAGATCGCTAATTGATTCGTGTGCAATTCGTTTTCCACTATTGAGATTGGCTTAATCCTGTAGTGGAGCTATATCTTCGATCTGGACTGTAGAGTTGTTTTGTTTGTATTCTGTTTGAATTAGGGATTGTGTGTTATTCAATTGCTGGTAAATTAGCTCTGTTCCTCGTGTTTGTTTGTATTTGGAATTTGTGTTATGTTTGATTAATTAATTAATGCTATTGGTTTCTGTTCGTGCTTAGTTGGGAGGAGTGATGAATTTGATGTTGAGTTGAAGTTTATCGATTGGATGTCGGTTATTGTACTCAATGTTGTGTGTATTAGTAGAGCTGAAGTGGTTCGGGATTGAACAGATGATTTTTGTTATTCTCGAAGCTTTGCTTTTGCCTCGTATGATTATGGAGGAGAAAAATGATTGTTAAATTAGAGAATGTGGTTTGGGAGAAGGTTGTTTCATATAAAGGAGGCTTCGTGGGGGCGCATTGTGGTTAAATGAAATAGGATCTGCTTTTCGTTGTCAAACTCTGGTTATGAGGTATCCATATAAGTAGTCTCGATTTCAGGTTGTTATCCATATAAACAATGATTCTGACAGATTCTTCATGTGATGCTGATTTGGTTAAAAGATATGACCATTAATTTTTCGTAGGGGATGTAGTCGTGCTCTTAAGGTGTTCGATAGTGTGTATCTAAACAGATGGTCCTTGTTTTCTAGGTCAATTTGTTGTGTGATTCATGTTTTTGTGTTCATGTATAGGCCGGATGATGGGTACTTTGTGTTATACTATGGTAATTTACTGTTTGTTCCAAATGCATGATTAACATGGGAAGATGAGATGACCATGGAGGATGTTGTATAAATGTATTTCTATCACCTTCCACCTTTCTTACGATTGCGCATCCACATATGCTTTAGGTGGCTTGTTGGCATTCTCCCTCTTGCCTATGTTATAGGCAGTGCTGCAATTAGGCTTTACTTCTCTGTGATCATATGTCTATATGTCCTTTTGTATTCTGTTTCTAAGCCTGGTTTTGTGCCAATTTGCGGTTTACTTTTATTTTGTGAGTAAAACAAACTTTCTGCATTCTCAACTATTTTTTAGCCTCTCATTTGTGATGATTATGTGCCAGCATGCACTGGTTCTTATGCTTTTCTTTTCCATTTGGTGCAGAAGGTGCTTTTGTTGTTTATATAGCCATTCACAAGGTCTGAATATATCTGCTGATTAGCACTTTGATGAGCTTGTAGTGCTTGCTTTCGACTAGAAATCATCAAATAAAATTGCGAGTAGACATATTTGGACATTTTTGTTTGCTTGTATGCAACTGCTTGCGAAATGGGCTCCAAAGGAAGGCTGCTATTTGATCTTAATGAGCCACCTGCTGAAAATGAAGATGATAATGATAGTGTTGTTTGCTTCCAGCCTCAGAGAGCTATTCCTTCAATTACTGCACCAACCGACTTATTTGTGGCATCTGCTGGTCCCCAAGGGATAGTAAATAACAATGCTTTCTCCCATGCTTCTTCCGTATCTGGGTTCCAGCCTTTTGTCAGGTCTAAAGTTGTTCCGGGACCTGATGTTTCGGATGAAAAAAAGAGTTTCATGGATGTGCTTAGCAATGTTGCCTCTTCATCCAAATCGAGTAATGGCCAGGATATGAAGGCTTCACCAGTTATACAATCAGGTTTATTAGATGTTCAGGATGCGGAGAAGGAAGAAGGGGAATGGTCTGATGCAGAGGGTTCAGGCGATGCATACAAAAGAAGTGTTCTCCATGACGACTCAAGTGGTGCTAGTGATAAACAGGTTTTGGAGAAAAGCACAGTTGAGATGACTGAGAGCAATGTCCACGTCGCAGGTGTTGATAATATATCTCCTAATCATGGTAATGTAAAGAATGAAAATGGTAGCCCTTCGGAGAAGAATCCAGAAACAAATGATAAGAAAGGCGATACACCCATGGATGGTTCTGAAGAATCTGCTTCAGCGCCGAAACAAAGAGAAGTTAAAGGAATTGAAGCTATTCATGCATTGAAGTATGGAAATAGTATTGGAAAGCGTCCTAAGCTGGACCAGCAAAAGGAAGCAATGCTAGGAAAGAAACGCAGCAGGCAGACCATGTTTCTCAATTTAGAAGATGTTAAGCAAGCTGGTGTTTTGAAGTCCTCGACTCCTAGAAGGCAGATTCCTGCACCAACTATAATCCGGACTATGAAAGAAACCCGTGCATCAGCTGAACGTGTGGATAAGCAAAGTCAGCCTGTAGTTAGAGATGTAAAACAATCTGATTTGTTAAGCAATGAAGTAAATAGTATTGTAGAGTCGAATGAGTGTAAATCTGAGAGTAATGGTGACTATAGTTCTGGGTCTGTTGGACCTCCCAGGAGATTGAATACTACGGTAGATGTTTCTTCAGAAGGACAAACACCAGTGGTTCCTAGACAGGGTTCGTGGAAGCTGCCTGCTGACACAAGGCAACTTAAGAATTCACAGTTCACTGGTAGGAAAGCAGCTATTAGCAGCCAGACTTCAGTTGATCCTAAATTAGCTGCAAAAAAGCTACCTACCAAGAAGCAAACAACTAGCAACCAGTATCAAGATACATCAGTGGAACGCCTTCTTCGTGAGGTTACAAATGAAAATTTTTGGCATCATCCAGGTACCTAAGTTTAAACTCATTAGTACAGTACTTCTTGTCTGTTGTTAGTCATCTTTCTTTGGTTGACGTATATTTGTTTAGTGATTTTATTTTCTCAGTTGGTTTGTGTTATTCTCTCCTAGATGCCAAATTCACTTTTACCTACATCTTTCTTTAAAACAGAGGAAGAGGAGCTGCAACGTGTTCCTGGTAGCTTTGATTCAGTTGAAGACTATATCAGGGTATTTGAGCCCCTGCTTTTTGAAGAATGTCGAGCGCAGCTTTATAGTACTTGGGAGGAGTCATTAGAAACAGTTCCAAATCATGTCAGGGTATGCATAAAAAGCGTTGAACGACGTGAGAGGGGTACTGTTCTAATACTTCAACTATATCTCATACTAAATCTTAATATAACGTCTTCTTCTTCAGTATTTAAGTTGCATGCAGAAGTTCTACATGCCCAGTGATTCAAGCAAGATGTTGCTGTTGAAATAATCTTATTTGATATTGCTGTTGTCTGTTATGTTGCTTCCCAAAAACTACGTATGAGGAATCCTGAAAATGGTGATCCTCAGTTACTTATGTTCATGCTTTATCTATTTGTCTGTAATTAATGCTTGGCTGTCTAGTATTGGTTGCCTTCTAATAGTCTTAATACAAATTTATGGCTGCGCTCTGAATTTTGTTGTCCGTGCATATCGGGGTGGAGGCCAGTTTGGTTATTGTTTCTTTTGTCTTCCTGGGTGTTAGTGGTTGGCTGGTCCTCACTCCTATGAATCATAGAAGCAATTATTTTTCAAAAAAGTTTACTTATTTTGAATACCCTGGTTCTCACTAAACTCCACTTGCTGGAGGAGTGTTCTTCCCTCTAGCAGCTCAAGTGTGTCCCCTTATCAATTTTTTCTTTTTGTATTCCAGGATGGTTTGATGTGATTCTTACTCCACCACATGAATACAAATGGACATTCAAGGAAGGAGAAGTTGCAGTTCTTTCATCCCCCAAGCCTGGAGCTGGTAAACATCTGCTGTGAATTTCTTATGGTTTACTTTCTTTCTTGTTTCTAGATAACAATTAGTTTGATTGGTATCTCTAACATGCTATGGATGATCCAGTTAATATTAGGAGGAGTAATAGTTCCTTGGCTCTGGAAGATGAGGAGAAGCCAGAAGTTAGTGGCCGTGTAGCTGGGACAGTCAGGAGATATATACCTATTGATACCAGAGAGTATACCGGGGCAATCCTTCACTTCTATGTTGGGGATTTATATGATTCTAGCAGGTTGGCCATCCCTGTCATTTGCTCCATTTTCTTTTGTTTTGGATAATTTGTATGGTGTAGAGTTGCTTTTGCTAGGGGTAGACAATTACTGTACGTAGGCTATCTAATCTCTGGCTCATGAACTTACTATATAGTTTATTGTTAATTTTTTAGCAAGATTGATGACGACCATATTCTGCGGAAGCTCCATCCAGGGGCTGTTTGGTACCTGACTCTGCTTGGTTCTCTGGCAACCACACAACGAGAATACGTTGCCCTACATGCATTTCGTCGTCTTAATGTGCAGGTTTGTTTGAGTCTAGTTTGTGCAAAGAATGGCATGTATTATTGAATTGTTAGCTTGATGATTGCTGATACTTCTTGCAGATGCAAAATGCTATTCTTCAGCCTAGTCCAGACCAGTTCCCGAAGTATGAAGAACAGCCACCTGCTATGCCTGATTGCTTTACTCCGAACTTTATTGAACACCTTCGCAGGACCTTTAACGGACCCCAGTTAGCTGCAATTCAGTGGGCTGCAATGCATACAGCTGCTGGTACAACAAATGGCGCAACAAAAAAATCAGAGCCATGGCCCTTTACTTTGGTCCAGGGCCCTCCTGGCACTGGTAAAACGCATACTGTTTGGGGAATGCTTAATGTGATCCACCTTGTCCAGTACCAGCACTACTATACTGCTTTGCTAAAGAAGCTGGCACCTGAAAGCTATAAGCCAGTTAATGAGAGCAACTCAGACAGTGTGGCCTTGGGATCCATTGATGAAGTTCTGCAAAGCATGGATCAGAATCTATTCCGGACTCTCCCAAAACTTTGCCCAAAGCCTAGAATGCTTGTGTGTGCTCCCTCAAATGCAGCAACTGATGAGTTGCTTTCACGTGTTCTTGACCGTGGATTTATCGATGGCGAAATGAAGGTATATCGACCAGATGTTGCTCGAGTTGGTGTAGATTCTCAGACGAAAGCTGCTCAGGCAGTTTCTGTGGAACGAAGGACAGAACAACTTTTATCAAAAAATCGTGATGAGGTCCATGGATGGATGCACAGTTTGAGGCTTCGTGAAAATCAGTTGTCTCAGCAAATTGCTTGCCTTCAGAGAGAACTTAGTGTTGCTGCTGTCACTGGACGTGCACAGGGATCTGTTGGTGTGGATCCTGATGTTCTTTTGGCAAGAGACCAGAACCGAGATGCGTTACTTCAAAACCTCGCGGCAGCTGTAGAAAACCGAGACAAAACTCTGGTTGAGATGTCCCGACTTCTCATTGTGGAAGGTCGGTTTCGACCTGGTAGCAACTTCAATATGGAGGAAGCTCGTGCAAATCTCGAGGCAAGTTTTGCCAATGAAGCTGAAATTGTTTTCACTACTGTATCTAGTAGTGGACGCAAGTTGTTCTCTCGTCTAACTCATGGCTTTGACATGGTTGTGATTGATGAAGCGGCACAGGCTAGTGAAGTGGCAATCTTACCTCCACTTTCTCTTGGTGCAGCTAGATGTGTTCTTGTGGGGGATCCTCAGCAGCTCCCTGCCACTGTTATCAGTAAGGCAGCTGGAACGTTGTTGTACAGTAGAAGCCTGTTTGAGAGGTTTCAGCAAGCAGGCTGCCCAACAATGCTTTTATCTGTGCAATACAGAATGCATCCTCATATCAGGGATTTTCCTTCGAGACACTTTTACCAAGGACGTCTTACAGATAGCGAGAGTGTTGTTAATTTGCCGGACGAAAAATATTACAAAGATCCTCTACTGAGGCCTTATATCTTTTTTGATATTAGTTATGGACGTGAATCTCATCGTGGCAGTTCCGTGTCTTACCAGAATATGCAAGAAGCACAGTTTTGTGTTCGTCTGTATGAGCACCTTCAGAAAACTATCAAATCATTGGGTATTGGGAAAGTGTCTGTTGGCATAATTACTCCGTATAAGCTGCAGTTGAAATGCCTCCAGAGGGAGTTCAAAGATGTTTTGAGTTCAGATGAAGGAAAAGACATCTATATTAATACAGTGGACGCGTTCCAAGGCCAAGAACGGGATGTCATAATTATGTCTTGTGTGCGTGCATCGAGTCATGGAGTTGGGTTTGTTGCGGACATCCGTCGGATGAATGTTGCTCTTACACGAGCGAGAAGAGCTCTTTGGGTACAATTCCGCTTTCCTTTCTGTTTCATCTTTATGTCTTTTCTGTTCTTCTTTGCTCTTATTTCTTTCTAAATTCTTATATTTATAAAAAATTTATCAAAAACCAACTCATGGCCAGTTGGAAGTTATAAAGACACTGACGTCAGTTTTAGCATTGTTCCCCTACTCATCCAACCTAGGGCAGAATTTTTATAGTTTGGTATGTAATTGCTTACAGGTAATGGGAAATGCAAGTGCGCTGGTGCAGTCTGATGATTGGGCTGCTCTAATTGATGATTCCAAAGCACGAAGCTGTTACTTAGACATGGATTCTCTGCCTAAAGAGTTTATCCCCGAGACTCCTACCTATGGCGGTTTTTCCTCCAAGATCGCTGGTGGAAGGGGCTTGAGATCTGGGCCAAGATATAGATCATATGATTCACAAGTATAGTCCAAATCTGGCACACCATTGGAAGAAGATGAAAAATCTAATGCATCTAACATTCCAAGGAATGGAAGCACAAGGCCAGGAGCAGATTCATTGGATGACTTTGATCAATCTATTGAGAAATCTCGAGATGCAAAAATAGCAGAATACTGCTGGAGTTTTTGGAAAACGAGACCTCTTGCAGTGACTTGCTGATGTGAGTCATCCTCGTTTGCTTTCTGGGTATCAGTTTCTCCCCATGGTTTCCGTGGCCTCATGATTTGACTGTGAAAGATGATAAAAGCGGTAAGGTGCCCTGGAGTCAGGATTTCAGGTGAATGAACCCCAACTTGGGGCACTGTTGGGAAGATGGACTCCAACGGCGAAAACATATCTACGAAAAATGACCCTACATGGTGAACGACCTGTGCGTTTTGGTAAGATGAACTTTGAGCTCGCACTTGCTCACCTCAAGATGTTACTTGTGTTGCGTTGAGTGAAGTAAATCCCTTCATGGAGCTGCTGATAAGATATCCTTATACCGGGGTGCTACATTTAGAATCGACTATGTAAGGATCTTCACTTATTTACCGAATTATTTGGATATATTAGGATGGATGGATATCAAGTCTTACTACAATACAGTTTCTTTAGGCGGATTCCTTCATGGAGTTTCTTGATTTCCTTCTCCGACAAGTTCTCCATATGGAACAAGTATATTCGATGATGGACTTCACAATTTCTTATGGAACAGTGAGGTGGAGTGCCCTATATATTGGAAGTTCACTGTCAGTTACCGACTCCTTTCTGATGCGAGCTTCGAACACTATGGATGAATGTTACTGCATATTTCGAAGATGCTAAATATGTGAAGCAGCGTAGTTTGTCCACACTGAAAAAGGTGTTGTATAGAATGTAGATGCGCTAGAAAAATTCTTTTGAAGGTGAAAAAAGGATGTTAGTATATTGAGTATGCCTCCAATTACTTAGCAAAGCCCCCAAAGTTACACATTTCAAAAAATTGAATTAATCCAAATGGTTGATATCTTTCCTCTGTTTTCCCCTATGCAATTCATTCTTGCCTCGAACATATTTTTGTTATATATCTGTTCACATTATTCTTGCCTTCTGCTACTGTTGGTGGTTGCTTTCACATCACAGGGAGTTTCTCCAGCAGCATCCGTCGAAGGGCACTTCTCATGCATACAGGTAAATTTCCTAGGGTATCGATTAATATCCTTTCGTGATTGTGTAAAACCGTCTGATTTCTTGTCAACTTTGGGCAAAGTTGTTCCAGGGTTCTGCTTCGTGGCGTGTTTTTATATTTGCCACCCCTCGCTTTCCAGGTAATCCGTCTGTTATCCGTGGTTGTTACGAGCTCGTTTCTTGCTATATTTCTCTACATAAAGGTGGGTTGTTGGTTGTCATGTAGCAAGAAAAGTTGCAGACAAGGTGTAGGGCTGCACAGCAGCAGTGTGTTTACACTCTTTTTGGAAATATTAGCTGAATCCCATATTTTGCGGCTATCTTCAAATTTTCTATCAATATCACAAAAAGGTGGATTCTTGATGATCCTACACTGTTACCCATATATAAATATATATATACGTGTATGTGTGTGTCTGTGTGTGTTTGCAGATGTGAATTTTTGTAGAAGTCATATTTAGCAAATAATCTGGAAACTGCCACACTAAGTTGTCTATTGCTGTTATTGATCTGTCCATTGTTATATAGAGATTTTTCTCAAAGTGGAAAATAATGGAATTTTCCCCCTCTAAGCTTTCTATAGTTGTAAAAATTGGCGTTGCCATGAAAGTCAGAAGTGAACTCAAAACACATCCGTTGCACCTTAGTGATGTTTGGCACCCTCGTCTTCATCTGTAGAAACGGCGGCTTTGTCTGCTTTTATATCCGATGCTTCGGAATCTGTGTCCGAACTCGTAAAGTTCTTTGCGGTTGGATCATCTGATGGTGGTGGTAACAAACTACGAGGTGTTCGCCACACGAAGGGGAGCTTCTCGTCGTCCTTCCTCATCCTAACCGCGTACTTGGTGACGTCAAAATCATCCTCGTCCTTCCCTCCAAACGCGGACTCCACCATCTCCATGTCGAACAACTCGTCCATGATCTTGTTCGTGTCGGGATCATCGGAGTAAACGAACTTCACTTTGTTGGCCGTTTTAGGCTCCAGAAAGGGCTTTGCCATCTGAAAAGTAGAGACACAAATTTGCTAGGTTCGGTGAGTTTGTAGCATGGAAAATAGTCCAGAAATACTATTGAATTTGACATATTCTTTTACACGTCGAAGAATTCTTTGTTAAAACTGTCTTTTACTCATTTCGTGAATTATGAACACAGGCATAGTCGGTCGATTAAAAGCCTAATTATACCATGTAACCTCGGACGAGATCTAGTGTCTTACAATTTTTTGTGTGCCATCATGTCCCACCACTATATCTATTATTTTTTTAAAATATTTTTTATATAATTTTTTTATTATGATACTATGATTAATATTTAACTTCTATTTCAAAAAATTAAATTTTAACTCCTAAATTGTAACTTTGGATTTATCAACCCTAAAAATGAATTATGAATTATTAAAAATAAAATTAAATAAAAAGAAAAGTTATACACCCTAATTGAATAGAATGAACCCTTGTTGATAATAATAATGTAATTAAATTAAAACATACTATAAAATTAAAATTGAAGAAAAAAATATTAAAAAATCAAAGAAAAATGGAAGTGGGGCCAATGGGTCTCAAGTGTAACCTACACCTATTTTCTTTTAAATGGAAGTGTAACCTACACCTATTTTCTTTTAAATCTACAAAGTTTAAATCCTAAACATGTCTCAACCTAAGTCCATCAAAACTCACAAATACTTGCTTTGGGCAGAGAATCATACCTTCCAAAACGGTTCGAAAATCTTGGGGGCATCGTATAAAATGGCGACGCCGAGCCTCTCGGGGTAATGGTCTTGCAACACATGAGCTGTTTCCCTAGTGACCTTGATTGATACATTGGACAAGCTGAAGCCATGGAAATCAATCAACCACACCATCTGCTCTTGTTCCTCACCAAGATTTAGAACTGCATTCTCCATGCAATATACCAAATACTTGATTTGTCCTTTTATCGACTTTGTATTCTGCAACCATACGTTCGTATTGTTAAAAGAAGGTCGTTAAAATGAAGTACTCCCTCCATCCCACAAAAAAGTGGCACATTTTGATTCGACACAAGTTTTAATAAAAAGTATTGACTTTAGCGGTAGTGGAGAGGGTATTGGGAAGTGGAAAATTGTATTGGAAAGTGGGAAGTGTTTTAAATAAGAATAGAAATAAGGGTAAAATGGTCATTTAGGATGTGAAGTTATTTCCAAAAAAGGAATGAGTCTAATTTTGTGGGACATCCCAAAATGGAAAAATGTGTCTAAATACGTGGGACGGAGTGAGCATCTTACTCGCAGAGGACACGGTCTTGAAAAAGATATATGTAGGAACGAGGAACTAATGTGGACCATTGATATTATCGTGATCTATGGTTGTCATGAAAAGAAGCATTATTGTGTGTATTTATATATTTGCTTCACGGGTTTGGCCCGGTTTTGGTATACATCTCGACAACGGAAAGAGGACCTCGATGCATAACTAAATAGCCGGAGGGATGGAGGGAGTTTGAGATATAACCTGACAACGAGGTCTCATGACAAGAACCGGCCTCCCGTGTTTATCTTTGTAAGTCGCTCTGTAAATCTTTCCGGTTTCTGCTTCCACTGCAACGTCGTCCTAAATCACACAATAATGGTATAAGACGAAGCGTAGACACAACAAATTGGAATCTTATAATTTAAATGCATCCCATTTCTTCACAAGGGAGTTGAGACATTACTAAATCGACTGAAAAATGATGCGTATAAATATCAGTTTTTCGTTTGAAAATTTTACCCAACGTATCTCTTCCGGCTTGTACTCCAATCTCCACTTTAGAGTCGCTTTGAGCATCTTGACGGCCTTCTTGACATTCCAGCTTCGTGCCCTCAAGTATCTAGCGATACATGCATCCGAGCAGTAGATGGCTAGTTTCCCCGACAGTGGGCCGATCAACTTTCTTACCTCGTTAATCTGAATGCAAGCAAAGTTTTAAAGCGTATTACCATACACGAATGTTATACGTATGTATATAGACCGTGCCAAGGCATACCTTCCCCTGCTGCGTTTCCGGAGATAAGGAATTCTCTTCGCTGTCTAGAGAAGGCTTATTCGACTCAGCACTCATTATTATTCTTGGTGCTTTTGAAGACTACTGAAATGAGAGAATGTCTGCCTCTGAGCAACCAACAAAAACATACTTCACAAAAGCATATAACCAAAGAATTTAGAGTAGCAAATTGTTATCATCTTTAAAATATCAAGAAAATCATCATCACCAAATTATATGAAGCTATGTAAACTACTAGAGTTACAACTTCGCGTGGCCATCAACGATCTTACGACACAAACACTTGGGTTTGGCAAAGCTAAGTGCAGCCTAAACGAGCAATCCGACCTAGGCCGGTAGGGCCCCACCCGACATTTGCAATAAATTGAGCTCCTAAGTTAGTTAAGATCAAAGGCTAGAGGTCCCTTCTCTACTAACATTTGCAATAAATTGAGATGATTATGTGGTTCACCATAGCAATAGGCCAAGATTAGACATTGCCAATTCTTTCAAACTCACATTAATAGCTCCAACCATTTTCATCCCCCTGTCTATATTTCTTGATCCAACTTTCTTTGAGGGGAAAAAAGTAGTTAGAATAGAAAACATACCACCCTCCATCATTGAGTAAACTATCTTTGACTACATTTATCATTTATGCATATATGTTAAGGGCAAAATGAACAAGAAACATAAGTCTATTCTATTATTCTTGCACTAATTTCTGTATTTTTACAGCCCCAAAACTTGTGAAATTTCGCTATTAAGACAACATACAACATGCATCTGTTATAAAATTGAGCAAAATAATTCGAGAAATGAAATTTATTCCATCACACCCAAAAGCTTAAGAACTCCAAGAAATGTCTCAAACAATCACAAAATCAAAAACACACACACACACCCCCCATGGGGATACTACCAAGAAGCAAAAGTTGACCAACCTGTTTAAAACAGAAGTTTGAATTTTTTGGGGGAAAAAAGCAAAGAGAAGGAGAAACCTGTGAGTGGAGATTAATTGGGTAATAAAGAATGGATTTTTATGGTGATTGATCAAGATTTAGAAGGTGGGATTTTTGCAGGCGAGATGAAATGGTCAACTGGTAAAAAGGGTCAGCTTTGTTGTTGACGATTGATTTAATAGTAATAAAACACATTGGAAAATGTCTGCAAAATGCTTACGCAATATCAACGTTTCCAACTTATCCGCCAAGTTTGAAAATATTACTGTTTTAGAATGTAATAACAAACTCATTAAACCAACAATGAGAAATGAAAAACCGTTTTAAAACAATGAGGAACGAAAAACAAAAACAGTAATAAGAAAAGTAAAACACACCCACACACAAAAGTTTTGGTCATGTTGAAGTTTAAATTAATTGCTTGGACCATTTCAAAGATTTTAAGCAAGGAAGAGGTGGAACATAACCTTCTATTGCATTTTTTATTATATTAATATTTTTTATTTATGACATGGAACTGCAGCAGGAAGATAGAAAATGAACTTTGTATATAACTAGTGGTTCTTAAACAAATTATCTTAAAAGTTGTAAATCAAAGAAAAGTTTAGAAACAATATAAATATATAATCTTCCATTTCCCCAAGTGTCCCATTTTGAATAAAACTGTCCCGAAAAGTGTCATATTTCAAAATTTCATATAAAAATAAAAATATTGCAAAACTTTCATTTTGTTCATATATTCAATATTAGTAATTTCTTATTTTTCTTCTAAAAAACTCGATACAACAATTAAGGGAGTAGAATAAGTACAATTACTCAACTCCTCCGAATGTGTTTTATAACTCAAACTATAGACGAATACTTTCATGCGGCCGGCCACAATATTGTGGCCGGATCCGCCCCGGTTTGACCCGGATCAAACCGTTGATCGGGTCAATTTTTTTTTTTTATTATTTTTTTATTTTTTAATTTTAATATTACTTTGGAAACCAATGGCGGAACCGTTTGTTGTTTGCTGCCCCCTATTATTATTTGCCGCTCCTATTCTAAGCCATGAGTCGAGCGAGGGGAGCCGAAGGCGAACCCGGAGCGAGCTC
>JAYJMF010000030.1:6030287-6042119 GCA_036873715.1 Salvia sclarea
TTTCTTTTAGAATTTATATAATTAATTAATTTATTATTAATATTATTATTATTATTATTATTTTAATATATATATATTTTATGTCACGTAAATTGATTTCGACGTAAATTGATTTCCCGTCGAATTTCGACGGGCTACTTACTAGTTGAATAGAATAGTATGAACCCTGAATTATACCCTCATTTATCAAAAATATCCCGAATTTTAAAAAATATACTTTTAAACTTTAAATTATGAATTTTTTAATCAAAAATACCCCGGCTCCATTTTCCGGCCAACGGAATTTTTACGTGGCTCACCGGATGATACCGTACAATTTTTAATTATTAATATTATTTATTTATTTATTTTGTAATTTATTTATTTTTTATTTATTTTAGGTTTATGTCACCGGATGGTAGTTTTGTGATTTATTTATTTTTTACTTGTTTTAGGTTCATGCCATTTAATATTAATAATTAAAAGTTATACGGTATCATCCGTTGAGCCACGTAAGAATTTCAGTGGTCGGAAAATGGAGTCGGGGTATTTTTGATAAAAAGTTCATAATTTATGATTTTTTTTATTAAAATTTGGGATATTTTTTATAAAGAGGGATAAATTAGGATTTAAATTGATATTTATCCTTAAATAAATAGAAAAGAATATTATTTCTATATTTACGGAGGTTTGCACCATAGAGGTCGAGTATTGATTATCAAATTTACACTCTTATTACTGTCTTTTTCTTTCTTACCTTTTGTTGTGATCAGACTCTTATCCAAATTTCTGGTTAGGAATCAAATTAATGAATAGTTGTCACATACTCACATACCATAGCGAATGCCGAAAACCAAATAAAATACTATGATATGGTGACGTCATAAGTCATATACAATATAGTAGTAAGTCCTTAGATGAATATTTAAAATGAGCAATTTTATTTATTTTTCGATTAGGACCGACCAACTTTATTTAATAGTGGAAAATATATATTGTCACTTAAATACAGTTGGGCCGGCCGCCGCCAACAGCCTAGGCCCCCAAATATATGTACATAGTTGAGAAAATGTATACGTATAATTTATTGGTCTTCATTGATATTTTTTTATTAGGGGTAATTGCGCCAAAATACAAGGACTTTAACCAAATTCTGATTTTGCATATGACGTTTAAATCTTTTTGTAAATACACCACTTTTCATTTCGTTTTGATTTTTCACACGTTTAAAACTTTGGGTGAAATTGGAGCTGATGTGGAGGACGGAAATGCCTACATGGACATAACGGACGGTGAAATAAACGACGTCGTTTCTATTTAACTAAAACGACGTCGTTTCTCTTGAAATAAACGAAATATTAGAGCTCAATCAAGAGAGATGAGCTGCCCCAAGACACGTCCGCCATCTGATTAGCTCTAATATTTTGTTTATTTCAATAGAAATGACGTCGTTTTAGTTAAATATAAACGACGTTGTTTATTTCGTCGTCCGTTATATCCATATAGGCATTTCCGTCCTCCATTTTCAACTCCAATTTCACCAGAAGTTCTACATGTGTGAAAAATCAGAACGAAATGAAAGGTGATGTATTTACAAAAAGATTTTAAACGTCATGTGCAAAACTAAAATTTAGTTAAAGTTCATGTATTTTGGCGCAATTACCCCTTTTTATTACTATAATAAAACTGTTGGAAGAATGTGTGAAGTCTGGGTGGGATTAGAAAGCACGCGCATTTCGGACCTATTAGTTATGCTGATCTATTTGTTTGAGAATTCTGGAAATACAAAGCTTCTAATTCCATAATTCATTTTAAAAAATAATCTATATGATTGATGGTTGGTCAAATTTCTAATTCTCAATGTCAAAACACACATAACGGACAACAAGTCGTAACTAAATAGCAGAAAATGATTATCGGCAAATTTCAAAATGCGCGTAACTTTTGAAATCGGTTTTGTAACTCCATAGTTTCGACTTTCGAGCCTTCTTCATCGCTCTTTTTTGTAATAACTTTCCTCCTTGGATTTTAATTTTTTTTATTTCAAAGTATGATTTGGTTTTTGTTTTGATGTTTTATGAGTTTAGGATTTTCATATTGAGTTCTCAATAGATTTTCATTTTCCTTAAAGAGTGTTTGTCTTTTGTGCATACCTTCTCGTGTTAAAACATTACTGTAAACATCATATTATCTTTTTAAAAAAGATTCCCTCTGTTTACGAACTCTAAGTTATGTAAGATTCTCAAGTAAACAAACATTTCTCTAAAATACTAGAAAATGACCTGATCGAAAAAATTTCATTGTAAACACCAGTACAAGTTATATTCTTGCCAGTTTAATACGCCAACCATTTCCATCTTAGTGTTTCAACTTTCAACCGTAGAAGCAAATCCACTACTAAAAGGTCTAGAAGATATAAGGGTAATTATCACTTTAAACCCTCAACTATCTTGTTAATATCAATTATATCCTAAATTATTGAAAATTAATTTTTAAATTCTAAATTATTGATTTTGTATCGCTTGTAACCTACTTTAATTTTTCGACTCCGAAAAAGTGACATGGCACACCAGAATGGAAATTCAAGTCGGAGAATCTCCTCCTCGATGAGAATTGGGATATGAAGATCACTGATTTCGGCCTCGGTGTAGTCACCGGCCCGACGCTGCACGACGGACTCCTCCATATGCTCTGCGGCACGCCGGCCTACGTCGCGCCGGAGGTCCTCGCGAAGAAAGGCTACGACGGCGCGAAGATCGACGTCTGGTCGTGCGGCGTCATCCTCTACTTTTTCTTTCTTAAGATCTGACATGGCTTTAACATGACATTCTGGCGTGTCACATCATTGTTCTGGAGCCGAAAAATTCAAGCGGGGTACAATTGATACAAAATTGATTAGTTTAGGATTTAAAAATACATTCTCAATAATTTAGAATACAATTGATATTAACAAGATAATTTGGGGTTTAAAGTGATAATTACCCAAAATATAATTAATAGTAGAATTTTAAATTTATCCTCGAATGGTGTGAGGCTCAGATAGAGTGTGTTGAGTTGAGCTCTTCTGTACCTACGGAATTCAAATTAATTAATTCGATCTTTATTTTAGGCCCACTTTCCATTACTACAGCCCCATTTTTGTCTACAATATCAAAACTAGTATTGGGTGAAATCGTATCCACACGTAGGGCTGTACACGAACGAAGCCGAGCCGAGCCGAGCCGAGCCGAATACTAGCAGGCTCGAACTCGGCTCGTTAAAATTTTAATGGGCTCGAGCTCAGCTCGAAGTTTGATTCGAGCTTAAAATTGAGCTCGAGCTCGGCTCGAAAATTTTATATGGAACTCGAGCTTGGTTCGAGCTCGATTCGATAACTATTCAATTACGGTATATTCGAGCTCGAGTTTAACTCATTTTTTAAGAAGTTATATATATTCTTTAAAAAATTATTATATTTATAATAATAATAAGATAATTTTTATATTTATGTCATGTTAGCAACTTAGATATATGTAAAATATATATTAATGTTCGCGAACGCGTTCGCGAATATGTTAACGAACGTGTTCGTGAGTCGCGAACTGGCTCGTTTAATATCGAGCCGAACACGTTCGCGAGCCCACAAGCCGAACATCCCCAAGCTCGAGCTCGGCTCGAAAATCTAATCGAGCTCGATTCGAGGCTCGAGCTCAACTTGTTTATAAAACGAACGAATTTTGAACGAGCTTTATTCGAGCCGAGCTCCGAATAGCTCACGAACGGCTTGTACACCAATATCCACACGGACCTTTCGACTCTTTGCATAATTTCAAATCTGCAATAATTGCTATCCTAACTAAAAATTCTGATGCAGCTAATAGAAAACGTTTAGAAATAATTTGCAGCTTCGACACATTTCTTTCAATCACTTGGAGTCGAGTAGAGTCGATTCAAATATTTCCAACTTCCCAAATGATTGGGAGTGTTACTTTTTATTTTATTTTTACGTTGAGGAAATTCACAAATCATTGCGTTTGATGCATATTGGGTAACTCCATTCTTAATTGTCGGAATTTTATATAGTGAAAGATGAGTCACGACTAGAAGTTGCAGAACCAACAGATTCATTTGACAAGTGTGGAGTTTGAAGGATTTTATTGTTAAAAAGGAAAAAGAAAAAATAGAAAAACCAATCCATAGGATGAAAAGTGAAGAAGTATAATAATTAGGTATAAAGGGGCCAATAGCTGTATGCTAAATGGCACACACGACAAGTAATATTAGATTCTGCGAAGGAGGTCATCCATATATCCACATTGATACCTATATATATATATATATGTCTAATGTGTGGTGTGTCTAATCTATCTGGGTCCATCATGATTTTTTAATTTACTATGTACCTAACTTTCAACAAATTTTTTTTAACTTAACCCTTTCAACGTTTTGAAAATAAATACACCCAAAAAAAAAATATACCAAACTCACTTTCAGTTTTTTTTTAAAGAATCTGATAAGATGATTTATCATTTTATTGTCAGATCATATAATAATACGGGGTACAAAAATTCGAGAATTTTAAAATGAAATTATGAATTGGGAACACTTTCTAGAAAAAACGTTAAAGATTTGGGAAACTAACTATGATTAATCATAAATATATACTCAAGTAGGGCATTCTCTCCGAAAGGGACGAATAGGTAAGGGATTAAAGTAAAAACTATCTGGAATTTTCAGATTATGCGTTTTGATTTTGCATGCGAAGTGTATATTTTGTGTTGAGAAAGAGAAGAAAAGCAGAGAAAAATACAGAGAAAGCGGAAGATGCAAAAATTGGGGAAAAAATCATTTAGAGAATTACATTGTGAAAAGTTGCATAAAGAAACAAACTAACTACCTATTTATATAACTAAACTAATCAAGCATCCTAATCTATAACTATTGTTGAGTCAGTTTATTTACAAATTTAACACTATGCTTTCGTACTCATAATATATAATGCTTCCAGTGATGTTATGTATTTTTATGTATAAAACAATGCTTTCATTGATTCTGATGCTTTTAAACGTATAATATAATGTTTTTAATAGTATCACTTTATACTTTTAAACCATGATTTCTAAGTTCCTAAAATGGGGATGATTTTTACCAGATCTCCACCCTATTCGTGTTTATTCATATGTAATGACACGTAAATTCAAATATAAACAACCAAATATATCCCAAAATTTTCATTATTGACGTCTTCATATAATTTTAACTTCATATCTGAAAATATGGATTGGCCGACTTGACATCCGCCGTGCTCTGCCATGGGTCTAAAAAGGGTAATTCTAAATAGAGCCATCATTTTAGCAATAATTAATATCCCTAGATAGTCAATTTGGATATTAGAAGAAATTATTCTAACCACGAGGATAAAATTATATTCTAATCACAATTAAAGTATCATATACTACAGGGCATTCTGATAATGAATGATAAGAGTTAGGGGTATTTTTTTATTTGAGCAGTTAGAATCATTTTTACTTAAAGTTTAATTTTTACCTCATCATGTTATTCACCATATATCCCTCAATATTTTAATTCAACAAATTATTTATTTGAATTTTCTATTTTACCCTTGTAACCACGTTTCTTCTCCAGCCCTTCACGTTGGTTGTACCCCTTGTCATATGTTATTACAATTTATGTATACTTAATTAATATAAATTTTATAACATATTTAGTCTAATTTTGAAAATTTATAAATAGATTGAAAGTGAAATTGCATACATAAAATGAAAATAAGAAGTAAAAGAAAAAGAAATCATTTGAAATGAAAATAGTAAATAAAAAGCGTTTTTTTTTTAAAAATAAATGAATTTTAAATACACCATACATAAGAAAAACTATTTTAAAAACTATTTTACAAATATTTTTTAGATCAAACTAAAAATATATACTCTCTCTCACGCACAGTCTCACTAATTCACGCACAATTTCATTTAGTTTTTGTCTCCACTATCCTAAAATAAAGGAAAATAATTGCAATGAATTTATTCCAAATTTTTTTTATGTGTGTGGAATATATAAACCATTAATATTAAGGAAACTACAAAATTACTGTAAAATCAAAATTAATTTAAAAATTTATATTTAGCTTTTATAATAGATAGATGCTACTTTTACTAGAAACTCGTGCAACTCAAAGTATGATATGCAAGCATCCCAATCCCAAATAAGATTATGGATATATATATATATATATAGGGAGGGGATAATTTAGGATCCCTCCTGAAAATGTTAACTAGGATCCAATCTGATCCCTTGATCTTGATTGATGGACGGTCAAGATTGATTCTCCAAATTGATGATGCTTTCGTATGTATTACTTAATGCTTTTAAATAATTATGTTTTTTTATGTACAATATAATGTTTTAATCTATTATTATGCTTTCTCACAAACTACATAATGCTTTCTTCATTCTAAAGGTATGCTTTGATCCTAGATCTTAATTTTAGGAGGGATCTTAGTAGATCCCCACCCTATATATATATATATATATATTTGGGACGAAAATGTAAAATTAAAATAAAATCGTTTTGTTTTCATATATTTAAATTATAGTAGATATATAACTAGAGGAAATGTATAAGTTCAAATTTAAGGTTGTTTGGTGACTTTAGTCAGCATACTACTGCTTGAACCAATATTTCTTTTATTTTGACCATAGAGATTTAAGAAAAATGATACTTCCTTCGTCCCAACTAAATTGAGGCGTATTCTTTTTTGGGCTGTTCCAACTAAGTTGAGGCGTTTCTTTATTAAGATACTTTTATTACACTCACAATTTTAAATAATATATATTTTTATCATTACTTTACACTGTTTTTCAATTCTCCTTAATTCTCGTGCCGAAAAAAAATGTCTCAGGATAGCTGGGACTAAGGGAGTATAACCATATATCTATTGAGAGAGTGAGAAATTTTTATATTGATAATGTTAATCAATTTTTTGCTTGTATAATGTGTCTAAATATAATTTTATAACTTCTTTAATAGTTTTTTTTTTCTCTTCTCTTTCTTATATTTTAGGAAAAACAACAACCATTAACCATGCATTATTTGCAACAAGCTAATTATAGATAGATGGATAGATAGAGGACAATTGCGCCGCTCAAATTCATTAAAAAATTATATAGTAAGAATATTGGATAAGATCACAACTTTTTCGCATATGCGGTATTATATTTTATTCACATTTAAATTATTATAGTCATACATGTTGGAGAGACACTATCTATAAGTTTTTCTCTAATGGGGTTATTTTTGTAAAAATAATCACGTGTATACAAGAAATAGAATGATTAAAATGATCATTCAATTAAGTCATTCTTTTATACGTTATCATTTATCGATCCCAATTCCAATCTCCAATTTGTCGTGTGATTTCGAATATCTTTATCAAGTGTAATAAAAATTTATCATGATTTTCTAGATAGAAAATAGGAAAATTAGTACTTTAAGCAGCCCGAGTTAAAAAATGTTGTTATGTTTTGAATTTAAGAAGCTTTATAATAATTTCCTAAACTAAACATCTTATATCATCTCACCTGTTATTATTTAGTGAAATTGACCAGGTGACGCTATCATCTTTTTCTATCCTTTTCAGCATAAAGAAAATTTAATTATATCCAAACTGCAAACTAACGTATGCTCGAGGTTTTCACTAAACTAATTGAGTAATTTTAGTAACTTAATTAATTATGCTGAGCGTTTCCATTAAATTGATGGAGAATTATAAGTTAATCTTTTTTTTTTTGAACCGGGAATTAGTGAAAGTAATGTATAAAGTAACTTATAAGTAGCTTATGTTCAACGTCATTACCGATTGATTGAGAATATTATAGTGCACTAATTGGGTGTGACAACTAACAGGTCGGATTTTTGAGAATACTCACTTTTATCAAATTTTAATGGACGCATTTGGATAAGTAAAAAATAGATTTATAGCGAATATGAGTATCAAATATAGTAATGTGGCGGATTTGGGACATTAATTTGGGTCTGCTATCAGAAACCATTTATATAAAATGCAATTAATGTTATAATTTTTTAGAATAATTTTTATTGATACTTATCCATTAATGTTATGAGAACATTGACAAAAGATATACACAATGCAATTGATGTTATATTTTTTTTTTTGAATAATTAAATCGATACTTATCCATTAATGTTATGAGAACAGTGACAAAAGATACCAGAAGTTAAAATGTGATTCATATATTATCTGATTATTTAAAATATTATTTTAAATGAATGATATATTGAATTTGAATTGCTTAATGTTATATGCTTGAAATTCAATTTTACATAATAACTCAGAGTGAGTTAGCATGAAAATGATATCATCATTACAACAATTCTATATAATATTTACACAAATTGCTCAATTCCCTCCATCAGAATCATTCAAATGAATTCAATTCAATACATCTTTGGAGAAAATTTTGAGCTATCATAATTGACTCAATTATTTCTCAAGTGCAATCCCATCTTGGCCATCCAGTTACAAAGAAGGTCTAAAACACGAATTAAATGATAAATTATGATTTCACATTTAATATTTCTACAATTTCATCAAACTTAGCTGCAAGAAGCATTTCATTGCCCTTTATAATTAGGTTTTCTTCTCTCAGCAAATGCAGCCAATCCTTCCAAACGATCCTTGGTGTGCAAAAGCTGTTCATAGCACTCTTCCTCCAACGCCAAACCCGACTCCATATCCACCTCCAATCCTCCATCAATCGCTCGTTTCGCCATTCTTATCGCCACCGGCCCCTGCACCAAGAAAACCATCAGTCGAGAAGCCACTGCGCAAACTGATCCAACGACCTCAGTAAGAGCTCGTGGAAGTGAAAGTGCATTTCTACGAGACGTTGGTTACCTTTTGATTTATATCACGAGCAATTTCAAGAGCTTTCGAGCGAGCCTCACCAGCAGGGACACAGTAATTTACAAGACCTGCAACGAAATCTATTGTTAGCACACGACTTGGATTTACACATTTGAATACGGAACCAGAATGTCGTACTCGTACCCATGGATAGAGCATCTTTGCCATGAATTTTCCGGCCAGTAAATATAAGTTCCTTTGCTGCCGATTTTCCAACCAATCTAGGAAGCCTTTGTGTTCCCCCGGCCCTGAAAGAGGTTTTTCTTCGCATTTAAGATACAACAACACGTTAGTAGCGAAAAATGTGTGGTAATGAAATGTGTCGTACCCAGGAATGATCGCCAGTCCCGTTTCTGGTAATCCTAGCAAAGCATCTTCCCCTGTTGGATTCAATACGTAAGGATCGAGATATTGCAGCAATTTATCAACGTATGTTTGGAAGCAAAGATACGGACTGACCACATATCCGGAGATCACAAGATAGAGCCATTTCAAGCCCGCCCCCCAACGCAGTGCCTTCTATGACGGCTATTGTAGGAATATACAGTGCCTGAATTTACTCAAGTATAAGTAATAATAAAGGATGGGAGACTGAGATCAAGAACTTTTAGTTGAATCTAAGCATAGATTTCCTGGTTTGCCAGTGAAATAAATGACAACAAATCGACCCATCAGATTATTAGGATAAGCGTAACCTCCAAGTACGAGAAAGTGGAACGCAGTGAGTGCACAAAATCCTGAACCTCAGATGGACTCATCGTCTTCCTCTCCTACAAATTCACTTTTAAAGGAAGTGAATTATCAAGCAAATAAAGAATAAATATGATGAGAGAAAAGAGCATAGAACCTTAAGTTAATGCAACAAATTTTTCATTCTAAATTCAGGCTACTTCAAATTTATTTAAAAATGTACCTTTGATTAATTCTTTTACTAGTTATATCTTGTAGAATTCAAAGTGTACCACTACACACGGTGCGTAAGTATTTTACCTTCAAATCGGCACCTGCACAAAATACTTTGGGGACCGAACTGCAGATCATCAGAACTTTTGCCGTCTGGTCTCTATTAACAGATTCAAACGTATGCTGCAATCCCCTCAGCATATCTCTTCCAATAGCGTTTTTCGAGCTAGGCCTTTCCAAGTTAAGCTCCCAAATCCCTGTAGGTGATAGATAGTTGAGTGAAGCCAAACAATAGCTTAAGCAAAAATGCCCAAGCTTGAAATTTCTGTAACTTGAAAACAACAAATCCTTAGCTAAAGTTTTCTTTTATGCTAGAGAAGTGACAAAACATGTTTTCCCGAATGTAACCAACAACTTAATAAACAAAAGCATCCTTCCCTTCCCCAAAAAGTTATAAAAGCTCCAATCATTAAATGTATATTAATTCTAGTTACTCCATTCCACTGGTGCACCCCTTATGCATAAGGAGTCATTGTATCAATAGAGAAAACTTAACAAGACGTTTATACGCATTCTTGAGTTATTTCACTAATCCAACATACATCTTCCTCTCTTTATCTTCATATGATAAAAAATATATCTCAAAGAGTAAGCTTAACATGAAAAAATCTTACTTAAAAGAACAAACAAAGAAAAATATTACTCCGTATTTGATTCACTTTTATCACCCTCGTCCAATAGGCTTCTTCTACACAATGTTCTTTATATCCAAATATTTCAAACAACACCAAACATATGCTTAGAAGTTAAAATCACAAAAAATTGATCGTTGCAAAAATCTGGTTGAGAATTCTTAAATTCTGATAAATTGAGACACCATCTTAAAAATACATTCAGAATCCAATGAAGCATGACTAGGTGATTGATTGATTGTCGATGAGCTACACCAGCAAAAGATATTGCTCTGATCAAAACTACTACTCTAAATCCACTGATAATACCTAAATTAAGCTCGAGAACAAATTCCACTGATCGCCATTTTAACAAAACCAAAACTGCAGAAATAATTGACCGAAAAGCAAAATGGGAACTTCGAATTCGATAAATTATTAAATATGAAACGCATAAAAGCTTAAAATTAGGAACATGTACCGGCATCAGCATCAGTGAGCTTCTGCAATTTGACGGACTCGGAAGCAGATTGCACCAAGAACGTTCGAGCATTCTGGAATCTGAATAGATGCGTAATCGTGCTCTGAACGTTGGGATTCTTCAACGATTTTGCTACAGTGGAAAAAGCTACCATTTTTTTCAAATTCAGCAACAAATTGGGGGTGAATTGGAAGATCAGCTGACATTTAATTAGGGCTTGTAATTTAAGGCCGTGTTTGGGAGTTCTAATAGCAGGCCCCACTTACACCCATATTTTCGTCGAGGGTTAAAACAAATTAGATTATTTTTATTGAAAAAGACAACTTTAGAAATTAAGAAGCTATTTTTTTTAATCTAATTTTGGCGTTGACTAATGTGGAATTTGAGTATGGAAGCATGGAGTTATTAATCCGTAATTATGGGGTGAAATTACAATTAATATAACGTACAAAATGTAGTAATTATTTAAGGATGGAAGCATTTTTTTTTAAATAGACAAAAAGGACGAATGCAATAAATTACTCTGAATTGTTGGAAATAATTAATTTCGACTTGTCACATACACAAATAATGGATTCTTCAGAGCTGAGTACGGACAATAATTTAATTTAGTTACCTAATAAAAAAGAAAGTAGTTTATTCATATTTGTCAGCAAACTAAAATAATTAAAATCGAACTCTAGTAGTTCCCACTGGTTGATGTTTTACATTATTTATCTCGAGTGTTTGTGGAGTAGGGTTATTTGGTTTGATAGCTTTTTGTTAGATTTTGATATTTCTTTTAGGAGACATATATATACATATATATATATAGGGGTGGGCTAAAATAAAACCCTCCTTAAAATAAGAACTACGAACCAATTGCAAATCACAGTGT
>JAYJMF010000030.1:6042219-6072537 GCA_036873715.1 Salvia sclarea
AAATATACACCACCCAATATATATATATATATATATATATATATATATATGATCCACGTCCAATATGTATAAATGGTACAATACTTTCACCTCATATTATAGTATATATTTATTAAAACGAAATCCAACGCTTGAATGCTATAATTAAATGCAATTGACTAAAATAGTTGCTACAATTTTCTCATTTTCAAGTGTTAGGAGAATCCATTAAATAACCCACACGAAAATTTGTATTAGTTTTACATGATATCGGACAATGCTAAAATAATAATCACTTGAAATTGCAATATATATAATTTAGAGAAAATGACCGGAGAAAAAAGAAAAGTAAAAGATTTGATGATTTTGAACGTAGAAGAGACCAATCTTCTAAAGAAAAGGATATAATCCACAAAATGAAAAAGTGAAAAAGAGAAGAGATAACTATTCATTCAATGGGGCCGTAAAGCTATTCTTTGACTGCCTTCTCAATCTTTGATTTCATACCTTTCATCTATCAATGATATAGACATTTTTTTTAATGTGTTTGCGTAGAAAACGGATATACGAAGTAGTATAAGTTAACAATCAAACTAAAAGATAAAATGATTCTAGTATTAGTAGTAATTATATATAGTGTTATTGACTAAAAATTACTACTAGCTATAATTATACTGTAAATTTAGATGCTATAAGAAAATAATGATTTCTTATTAAAGATAATTATATATTTTTAACAAAATATTATTTTATGATAAGAAGAAATGATGAATATATATTTAAATTTGTACGCGTTTTAAAAGTTTATCCAGTTTTGAATACATTCACCAGCCTTGAATACATTTGATAAATAGAAATTGATCTTAATTTGATAATAAATGAGTCGAACTCAAACTTTTAAATACCCGACTGGGCTTGATTCAAAATTACTGTGTTTTCGCTCTATGATTATATATTTTCTCTACATCCTAATTTATGCTTAATTACATTATAATGCAACATCATACCTCCATGGTTCATCGTGACAGCGTAAGTCCTCCAATTAATTTTAAATTTATGTAAAGTAATTAGTATAGTATGTCTCGTAGGAATGATTTAATTAATGGTGGAGACGTACGGATCTAATAATTGTAAAAATGAGTTTGAATTATGACACTAACTTGGGTTGAGCTAAACGTGCCAATAAGTAGTCATTACAATATCTTTGAAGAAAAAATTGCATGCTTTCTTTTATAACATACATACAAAGCAAGGCCATTATAAATGTGTCTAATATACACCAATATACGAAATGAAGAAATAATTGTATCTCTAATCTTTGTACAAAAGTTCAATATGGTCTCTTATTGTACACTTGATGTGACATGTAAATAAGCACTAAACTGCCGAAAAAACGTCTGTAAACTACCATATATAGTAAAACTGACAATGAATTGAAAAATCTAAGAATGTTTATATCTTATAAAAAGAGGACTATTATTTTTATTATTAATTTTAATCCATGATTTTTGGAAGTGGTATATATCCAGTTAGTTCATGTTAATTAATGTGTTTTCTAAAATTTTATTTTATTCATTTGCCAACCAATTATTTCCGCAGTACTCCACATTTATTTTTTGAGAGAATAGTTGCCAATGGCACATTCCTTCAATTCGATTTCAAACTACTACTTACGCCATACTGCACATGCACAATTATATAAATATATCTTATGTTTTTAAACACCATCATTATTCCATTTTGTAAGGTTCTATTTTATACATTTTTGATTGATTTTTCAAATGACATAATATAAGATGCAGCCAATTATTCGAAATGCGTTAAATGGGTATTATATTTACAGACGTGATTTACATAAGAGATTTTTTGAATTCGAACATGAGGCCTTTAGCAATTTGATTCCAAGGAGACGATATTTTGATCTTTTCAATTTTACATTTGATTTTGTTTGACTTTTATATAAGTTTATTATATGATATACTATGTGCAAAGTTCAACGCGTTAACATATGTCCTTTAAAGATCAAACATACATTATTTCTAGTATGAATTGAAAACCGATATTGTCCTATATGAAGGAAAAAGTTCGTTAATTAGCTACACCCATTATATATAGTAAGATTCTTTATTTGATTTCAAAATATATGCTAAGATTCTTTGTTTGGTTTCATATAGAATGTGGAAAAGATTCAATTGGCATCTATCGTTTCTTCTCTCTCTTAAAGTAAACTCTATTCTGTAATTCTCCATTAAGTTATTCTTAACGAATAAATTAATTAACCAAATCAATTACCATTTGGAACTCATTTGAATCAGGCTTGTTAAAAGAAATGTTTTAATGAACTCCATTTATAATCATGGAACTCGAATTCGAACAATTTATAATTTCTTAGCTAGTTGTATTATTTTCCATCAAGCTAATGAGGTTAGTGATCGAAATGGGTAACTAATCGATGTTACTAAATATGTATATATCCTTTGCTACTTTCAATTGAGGAATATTTGACCCCCAAGGAAAAAAAAAAGATCAACAGGAAACACACTTTTAATCATGTTTTTGTTGAATGTAAAACCAAATTATTTAGAGAGATATGTTGTCACGTAAATTCGTGTCTCAATTTTGTCAAAGATAATCAAAGTAGGACCATATTTTAATTCTTGCATGCTCTTTAGATATTCACTTCCCAATAAGGGCCCATGTCTCTCTTAGTTTTCAGACACTTCCCTACTTTATAACTTCCTTTATGTTATTTAATCTCCCCCTTTTCTATTACAATTGATTCCTCAGAAATCATGCTAAACATTTAAAATTTAAAAGGAATATATGCAGTGATTCAGCATGATAATATGATTTTAAGATAATTTTAGTCATGTATACCATTAATACATTAAAAAAGTCAAATAAATCGAATTTGTGTCAATTTACCATCTCCAATCGCAAATCATATTTACCGAAGATCACTTTTGGATCTAAAATTGGTACAAATTTGATACTTTACAGTATGCATAAATTATATTCGAAAAAATAAGAGTGATAGACTCATATATAGGTAGAAATGAGAGTCAAATTTGAAACAAATTGACTTCATAAATACACACTACACTACTAGACCATCTCCAATAATACGCATCGATATATTATTTTTATATAAATATGACAATTGATGCAATCAAGTTGATGTTGAATATCACCAATATGTCAATACATTATAGAAAAGATGACATTACAGTAGACAAACATTTGGATTGTGCAAAGAAGTCATAATAACAAATTAACAGGTGTTCTGCAACTATCTCTGTTTATGACCTACAAAGAAAATCTCTATTTAGGAAAATAAATAACCTGCACAATTTTTCCCTGAAAAACTTTGGTTTATGTTTATATATACTAAATTAAATAAACCTTCTTTTTCAGGTACGTACCAAAGCTTCGCTACCTAGCTTAGCTCTATAAATAAATCTAAGTAACTTATTTAGTTTTTTTTAAAAGACCTATTTAGCTATTTTATTCACTGTAGATATAAACACAACTTTGAATTTCAATCGCTAAAGAAGTCTCAAGACTCTCAACCGCCTTCCCCTTTTCTTTACGAAGAGAGAATGTGCAATATCACGGAAACTATATGTAACAGCTAAATCACACTTGAAAAATTAAATATAACAATTTTGGATTGAAAAATATTAGTGGATTTCGAACTCTCGTCTCTTTATTTTTCTTTTACATATTTAATATTGATAAATCAACAAAGTTTGTCTATAAAGTAGGGGGCATTTTGCAATTTAAAAAATCGGTTCGATTTGATTTTGTTAATCGGTTCGATTTTATTAGAGTTAAACTAGTTAGTTAAATAAAAAAATTTAAAAAAATAAATTAGTTAGAACCTAATAAAATCGAACCGATTAATAAAATAAGATCGAACCAATTTTTTAAAATTACAAAAAGCCCTTTACTTTGTAGACAAACTTTGTTAGATTCATCTTTTCCCTAAATTAATATTCCAACCTTAAAACACAAAAAGAAAATCCAAAGAGTATGTATGTATGTGGTTCCACAAATCTTGACTTATTAGAAATAATACAAGTCAAATATAACAACTCCATTAAATTCGCAGAAAAGGCCATAGAAATAACATCCCACATTCATCTATCACATTCACGACCTAATTTGCTTGCTCCTCACGCCCTCAAAAATTTCTATAAATAGTAGTACAAAATATAATATAGTTATAATTAACCACTTCTTCTTCTTTCCTCGACTTCGAATATATATTATCAAATAATCAACGAGATATATATTTTATACAAATTTCTTCTATAATGTTGGCAGCTAATTCTGGGCTGGTGGAAGCCTACATGATGAAGAAGCTTCACAAAGAGAAGATGAAGAAAATGGAAGCATCAAATATTTATGAGCTGAAATCATCAAATGATCAAGAAAATAAAGGTGATTATAAAGAAAGTGGGAGTGGATGCTTTTCCTTTTTCAGCTTCAAGAAAGTTCATCCAAACATTGCTTCTGCAGATTCTTGAAAAATTCGAGAGCTGAGATTTAGAAGTTCCTCAATTTGGAATAATTTTCATTTTAGATTTGTGATATTATTCTTGAGTTTTTTTTTTAAATGCTCTGGATGGGTTTCATGGTGTGAATAGACTTCATGTAACATTTTCTGGTTATAAAATATATATACGTTCATTTTTTATTATTCTCATTCTTATATGGTTGTGTGAATATCTTTTTTATTTGAGGTATGCATGAATCATGATTAATCCAATTTTGATTTTGTATCATACACCTTTTTCTTTTTAGGCTACGTAAGCAATTAGTTCGTGTATATGTAAAGAGAGAAAGAAAAGTCGGCCATTTTAATAAAATTAATACACAAAAAATAAACACACATTTGATAATCAATACGTCAAATAAGGTTACCGAGATGAGTTCGATTTAATTTTTTTAATAGAACGCAAACACTTGATAAAGTAAAATAGAATAAATATATATATCTTGAATTCTAAGTTACTAACTAAAGAGCGTGTTTTTGCCTTTTATCTATTAACTCGTTATATGTACTAATTAACCCCAACTTCTTATCTTTAAATTTGTCTATTTCTAGTTTTTTTAGAAGAAATAAGAGATATAATTATCTTAAACTTGAGCCATATATGCAGACTTTATTAAAGAAGAGTTTTATAAGCATGAATTGTCTTATTCACATTGGCGACATATACAGTTGGCCTCACGAGGCTAAATTTCAGGGACTATAACAAATTTGTTACTTCATGGTTAAGAGAATTATGGATATATATACACAAATTATGCAAATTATTAATTTCGTTTTATAATTATATAAATACTAACATTGGTCGTATATATATTATTACAATATATTTCAAGTAAAAATTCTAAGTGTATAATATATATTATATAATGTATATAAAAAACAGTCAATGGGATTATGTAATCTTGAATTTAACGCTAAGATTCGTGATCTATCACCTTATCATCATTATTTTTCTTGGACAAATAAGATTTTAAAAATTGCATAATAGTGAAAGATATTTCGTTTCGGATATTAATCTTTTTACCGCTACCAATTACTACTATTGCTAATTTGCTACTATTAGTTTACTACTATGCTTAGGAATTTAATGATTGATTTTGATGCAATATTAAACGATTTAATTCGCTTTCGATATCCTAATTTCATATTGAGACAAAATGCAAAAAGAAAGTGGCCTTGAGTGATGACCAAGTTCGTCGCGTCACCACACATCACCAATCAGTCCAAATAAATAAATAATCTATGGATTGAATTTTTTTTAATGATTCCAAAACATGTTTATAAAATAGTACTATTATATGTTCTCGAACTAATATCATTCCCTCATGATTATGAACCGCGAATTTAGTAAAAGTGCATTAGCATATAATCTATAGCAAAAATAATAAGAGAAATGATGTAGGAAAATAATAACCTAAACTAAAGGCGAAAACAATCCGATCTTTATGAATTTTCCTCACAATTTAAACAATGGCAAACATATTTGTTTGGTTGCACCACGTGGGATGTCTTAATGTTAGGTGATTTGATTTCGTGATTAAAAAAATCATATATTTGAAATATGCTTACGCATTCTTGATAACAGTATTTTGTGTGGCATGTACCCCCAAAAGATAATAATTATTCAGAATCAAGAGGGTGCTTGAGTAAATTTACTATACTTTTATAATTTTATGTATATATAAATCACGATTTTTTTTTCTCTTCTTTTTAAAAATTATGGGAGTATTTTTTTTTTTATCACCTCGAGCTCCAAAAAACAATTTATATACATCATACATATGCGATCTTATTGTTCCAGGTGTTTAATTTCTTGTCTTCTAATGTTGTATTAATATATATTGCCTAAACTATTCTCAATATTTCACCTCAAACTTATTATATATTCTATGTTTCTGGCGTGAAACAAGGGAACCTGACTTATTATTTCCAACTCCTTTTAGAATTTTAAAGTATATAAATCCAAGAAATAGTGGGCCAAAGTCACATCAAATTAACACCCCTAATTCCAATATCATTATAGATCTGTACCCAATTAAATTTCTTTCTTGACGCCACATGAAAGAGTCAATATAAAGAAAAGAGACCATAAGTCACGAAAAAAATTACTCCTATGTGTAATAGTATGAAATAAGTATCACGTGTAAAAGTATGTGAAGTATAGCACAGTTTGATCCAATCTTTAAATTATGTTTAAGTTGATTTGAAGATATGTGGAAGTTTAGTTAATGTAAGTATAAAGATTTGTGTAAAATGGCCTAACGTTTTGAGATATTTAAGTCAAATATATGTACGTATTCAATACTTTTGAAAATATAATTTGGATCTAAATATTGTTATGTGTCTCACAAATTATTTACTTTTTAATAACGGCCCTATATATAAGACTTTCTCCCTCATATATAATATAACCAATGGAAATTCTTATATATAAAAAACTATCCTTCGCCAATATATAGTCGTCGCATAAAAATATTATCTTATGTTAGTTCATAATTAGGGTCTTTTGCACTATTAATTATGTTATCATGTGTCCAAATATGAGATAATCGTTTATTATTTTAACAACATATTAAACACGTATACATATATAATACAATATACCAACGAGAACTAGTAAAATGGATGCTAGCTAGCTGCATCTTCTATATATAGCTTTTGAAAGGTAAATTATTCAACATAATTATATTTATCTATATCTATACATATACACGTTGGATAATTTATGTGTGGAATAAAGGCCATCGATCTTTGTTTAAAAAAGGAAGATAATTTATGTGTGCTTTAATATTATTCTTATTACTTCATTAGAAACATATATATAAGCAATTACAATATATATTAAATTTGATTTTTATATAGCATTAAATTTGAGAATATTAGTATCCCATCATGCTATTTACATATTGTACATCTATATGTTAACACTCTATACTTTGTGTTTGTTATCAAATTCTATTTGGACCCAAAAAAATTAAGTGAGTGCCAAAAAGAAGTGGACAAAGAGCAATTGATGGCTCTTGTAATGTGGACCAAAAAAATAAGATCATAATGCATGTCCCAATTGCATATGAATTTTCAATTTTTTTGTTAATCATTTCCTGCCATATGCACGTGCTAGGGGGGCAATTATATCACTTCGATATTTCCTGTACAATATCGATTGAATTTACCATAAAATTTAAATTATTGTCTAAACATATTTAAATTATAGAATCAATGTTGACGCTTGAAATAATGATATGTTTTGGTACATAAAATTGTAATGATCAGAATATTAACAGTCACTCATTATGATAAGTGAAGTAAAAATGATCATTTAAACCGTTCTTGCATTGAAAAAGTACAAGTGTAATAAATATTTTAACTACAGAAGGCCAAAGACTACTTAAAATTAAAATCAAAACGCACTCAACTCAAATAATTAAATTTCTCTCTATATACATAGGTTTCATAAATTACTAAGCGGGGAAATTATATTTGTATTTATTTACACTAATCGAATTTTCTGCAACATTTTTCACTTTCTCTTTATCAATGTCTTTTTCGTACCTATATTCTCAATTTCTTATAGAGGTTAAGGTTTCTAGAAAGGGGAATTAGAAACTTAAAATTGTTTGGTTAAAAATAGTTAAAATACAAAACCAAATTTCAAACGTATTATCTTGTTAGATATGTGACAAAACTTACCAACTCAGTTCAATAGATAAAGTCATAAACATATGTACTAAGATATTATTTCTTGCAGTTCAAATTTGTTTAGGTTTGAGTCAATGCAATACAAAGAAATTCCTAAAAAAAAAAATTCAAGAGTTCAACGTTTGTTGGATACAAAAATCGTACACACTTGGGCCATGTGTAATACTCCTAATATATTTATGCAAATTCCCACATAAGCTTTTTTATTGGATGATGGAGAAAATTATTATAATCATCACAAAATTTGTTATTTTCAAGGTTTTGATTTTTGAATACAATATGCAAATATGCAATCCTTCAAATTTATATAATTAATTTTTATTACCATAGAGGATGGTTATAATAATTTTCTTTTGAAATCCAAACGTCTATCAATTTGTAAAAAATGAATGGTCATCACAATATCAAAAAATAAAAAATTTACATGTAGGTTCTGCAATTTTTATAACTAACCCTTAATTATCAGTATGTCCGAATATTTATTTTCATTTTTTCACAATATATTCGCTGTAATAAAATGAAAAAAAGGGAAATCCAAAAGTTAGTATTGGTTAGATCTAGCACATGAAGTCAACACCGTGACCCTGCAAAATTACCAAACAACCCCTCCAGGAGTGCTAAAAAGGGCACACAACAACATCAGCCTTCAAGGGGTAGTTTTGTAAAATCGTTAATTTCCAACCAAAGTTAAAAAAATTGGAAAGCTGTAAACCACCAAAAAACTCAGAAAAATCCCAAAACTTAATTACTTCATCGCATACTTTTTGGCAGCAATTTTCCCTCCTTTTCATAATCTCCACTTTTTTTCATCTCAATTAATCAGAGATTTAAATATAAAGACGAATTTTTCACTCACAAGAATTTCCTGCATTTCGATTTCGAATGCACAACATTTCAAGATTCAATTTTTCAGCCCACCGCCACTCACTGACTGCTGTTCGAAACATCACTTCTCCACAAAGATTCCATTTTTCTTTTCAAAATTTTATTTTTTAAGGTTCCCTCTTTCAGTTTTACTTGCATTTGAAGCTGCCCACCTCAGATCCATGATTAGGTAGATAATCCAACATCAAAGAAGAGGTGTTCTGTTTTTATCGTTTTCATGATTATTAATGGTGGAGAAAATGATTTGCTAGCTCATTTAAGTGTGAAATGTTACTGACATTTTTCGTATTTGTTTTGGAAGAAGTAGGTGACCTATTTTGTGGTTTATAATCCGTATCTGTATGTATAAATTTTCTATTCTTTTGTGGAAATAAATGGGGAAATGGCATTATTGCTGCAGTTTTTGCTGCTTTTGTTTAATGGTTTACTAGATTTTATTGAGCTGAATTTATTAAGCAATTTTCAGTTTCTGAGAATCCCATTATCAAGATTCCGCCTTTATGCTTGAAGTGAGTTTCTTGTTGGATTCTTGATTGAATCTCTGCGTTGTGGGCAAGAATATTTTGGAGTTCTTGTGGGGTTTTGCAGTTTTGATTTTTAGGGGGCTTTGTTTAAAGTTTGCTTCTTTTATGTTAATTAGTGGATTAAGAAGTAATAAGAAGACCATTATGTTCCATAAAAGGCGTTTTTCCTACTTTTAGCTGAATTTATGCCTAAACCATGTTTGGATTGCTATGATTTACTTTTGAAGGATCTGCGTGTTTCCCTTTTTAATATTCATTTTTTTTTCTTTCTGAAAATGTATCATAGCTTGCATTTAATACTGATGAATAATTGATATACTGTTTGATTCATGTGAATGAGCTAGCAGGATCCCTTTACTGAGACTGATTTGCTATCAATCTGAATTCAAATTCTTGGTTTTGGATTGGTTCTTGAGTTAGAATAGTGAAGTTGTTGTTTGTTCTTGATTTTTGCAATTTATCTTACTGTGGTGTTTGGCTTCTTTATTTGATCCATTGATTTGATTAGAATTTTAGTAGTTAGTTATCTAATGGAGTTTCCAGTGTCATGCACTGCATGGAATGTCTAATTTTTGCAGTATTGCTGTTGTGTTGAAGTGCGTTTCTGTGTCAGTGTCGGCAGGTGATGTGTAGTCCAGACGTGGAATAATGTCACGAATATCGAAGTGGAAGCTTGAGAAGAATAAAGTGAAAGTTGTCTTTCGCCTCCAATTTCATGCCACTCATGTATGCTTCTGCACCTATTCTTGCATTAGATTTTTCCAAGAGCCTTATCAATGGGTTTCTGGTTAATGGTTTTCTTAGCATACTTTTGTTTGTGCCTTAAGTGATTAATGATAGACCCTTTATGTTGGCCATGTGAACAATGATGAGTCACAACTCGAGTTGCAAGAATTTCTCTGGACTATAGATTGAAATAGAGCTCTTCATTTTGTTGCGTAGGATATAAATATCCCGCCCCGTAGTTTTGGCAGAACCAAGGAAATAGGCCATGAATGTGATCATGCATCCCGATTAAGTGTAGCTGGATCTACTCTTGGTTCGACCATGAAAAATAACACACGCTTTCACATTTAGCTTTAGGAGACACAAGTCTTTTGTAACAATATAATTCAGATGATGGCTTTTCAGCTTTGCATTCTGCTCAAATCCCCTTTTCTACTTTGGCATATTGCAAATTCAATGCTTTTGAGTAGCTAGACATGGGATGGTAGTCGAGGCTATCGCTAGTTCGGTTTTAGAGGCAGTTTCGTATCTAGACTGCAGTCCCCAACACGGACTCGCTTACTTTTAAATTGATGTATGGTGTATTATGTATATTTTCAATTGTGTTTCCGCGCCTATGAAGCAAGAAATATGAAAAAAGCTGAAGCTTGCATTTCCTGAAGCTTGCATTTCTTTTTCTCATTAGTCAAGTCCTCTAAGAGCTTCGATTCATTTCTTTGTTCTTGGTGCCACCTTGTCTAAATTGTGGTTGTAGACTTAGCCATAGACGACTTTACAGTAATGAAGCCGGTTCATTTTTCTTGTTATTGGGGGAATGTTTTAACTTGTCAAGTACGCCTAGCTTTGTTTTAGCCTAAACTCATGAATTATGGTGTCACTTCTTTAATATTGATGGGGAGGTGTAGTTGGGAGAGGCAATATCCATGTCGCATAATATTCTTTTGCTTTGGAAACTCCCGTCTCTCGATGCTGTTTTTTTGCTATAACAGATAATTTATGCTTGATGCCGCAGATTCCACAGACGGGATGGGAAAAGTTGTTTATAACGTTCATCCCTGCCGATACAGGAAAGCCGTCAGCTAAGACAACTAAAGCAAATGTAAGAAATGGAAGCTGTAAATGGGGTGATCCTATTTACGAAACTACAAGGCTTCTCCAAGATTCTAAGACCAAACAATACGATGAGAAGCTCTACAAGCTCGTTGTCGCAATGGTACTGTTTCTACGACTGTTTTGATATCCGATCAACATAAATCAAAACCATAGAAGAAGTTTGATATTTAGGCCTCTTGAGTTGTTATATTCAAAATCACATTTGCAGGGATCGTCACGGGCTAGCGTGCTTGGTGAGGCTACTATCAACCTTGCTGATTACGTCGATGCATCGAAGCCTACCATATCGGCATTTCCTCTTCACGGCTGCAACTTTGGAACTGTATTACATGTAAGAAAATAATGCCACGCCGTTGCCTTTGAGCATTTACCTAAATTCATACGTGTTCTTGTCTTCTTGATTAACTGCCTTATTATCTTCCAGATTACCGTCCAGCTTCTGACGTCAAAGACCGGATTTAGGGAGTTCGAGCAGCAGAGAGAACTCAGAGAAAAAGGATTAGAATCGGGGGTCGATAGCCATGGTGATAGCGCCTCCGGCAGATTCCCATCTTCGGATGATCAGATCGATAAGGTTTTATTATTTACTTGCTTCGTCTGTCTAAACATTTCTTCCAATCATCGAAGTTTAACTTTTCCTTTTTCTCATCTTCTGCAGGTCGGTGCAAGGATAAAATTTAAAGCAGATGCTACCGAGCTCTCTTCGCTCGAAGAAGAGGCGATTGATGGCTCCTCAAACACTTCCGGAAGTTTGTATGCGGAGAAGCACGAGACATCTTTCACAAACGAGCTCGATGGTGTGAAAGATCTGTCCGATCATCAAAACATCGCCCAAGGGAGTGCCGGTTCGACCCATGGGTGGGGTTCGAACAATTCAGTCGATAACGAATTGGCAACGGCTTGTCTCGAGAACAGTCGGCTTAGAGGAAGCTTAGAATCGGCCGAATCGTCTCTGTTCAACCTTAAGCTGGAAGTCAGCTCGTTGCAAGGTGTGGCGGACGAGTTGGGTGCCGAGACCCAGAAGCTTTCGCACGAGCTCACTGCCGAGATATCTTCAGCTGAAGAATTGGTGAAAGAGGTCTCGTCCATGAAATCGGAATGCCTGAAGTTCAAGGACGATATCGCCCGCCTCAGTGATTTGAAATTAAGCCCCCGATTCCCGCCTATCGAAGCTAGGAATGAGCAGGCGGATCACGTTGTTCGGGATATGCAGCTTCGGTTCACGAAGGGGATTTCCGTAGTCGAAGGCAAGATACGAGAGCTTCAAAAGAAGACATACGCTGCCCCCCACGACGGGGAGAATAAATTCATTCACCAGGAGCTGGAGATGTTGCTCGATTTCCTGCTCGATTTTAAGATCGGAGAGACGAGCCAGTTCAAGAGCGAAATGTTCGACTCCGGAAATGGGTTCGGGTTGGATTTGTGTCCACCGGAAAGTGTTCTTCAGCATTTCGGTTCGAGCCCTCCCGTATCCGATATAGTTAACCCTCTCGGCCCCATCGATGCGATGAAAGCTCAAATCTTTGATCTCGTACGGGAATTGGACGAGGCGAAAGTTGAGAAGGAAGGCCTCACCCGAAAAATGGATCAAATGGAATTGTATTACGAAGCCCTAATTCACGAGCTCGAGGTGAACCAGAAACGCCTGCTGGGCGAGCTGCAGCTCCTGAGAGATGAGCACACGACTTGCTTGTATGCGTTATCCGTCAGCAAAACCGAGGTGGAATCGCTTCGTGAAGAGACAAACCAGCAGATGCTGCGGTTCGTGGACGAGAGGCGCACTCTGGAAGCCGTTAACGAGGAGCTCGAGAGAAGGGCGACGACATCAGAAGCAGCGCTTAGAAGAGCCCGCCTAAATTACTCAATCGCAGTCGACAAATTACAGAAGGACCTCGAGCTGCTCTCGTCGCAGGTCACATCCATGTTCAACGCCAACGAGAACCTTATAAAGCAGGCTTTACCTTCCCAACCGGATCCGAAATTTGAAGACGACGGCGCTACGAAATTAGCTCAGAATCAAAATTTGGGCTCGAAGAAAAGATCCGCCGGTGGGGATATTCTCTTAGATGACTTGAAGAGGTCCGTCTCGATGCAGGAAGATCTTTATCGAAAGGTCGAAGAAGAGCTTGTCGAAATGCATTCGATAAACTTGAACTTGGATATATACTCGAAAGCATTGGAGCAATCGTTGTGTGAGAAAACGAGCGAGCTGGTGAAGGAGTTGGAAAGCTCGACCGCCTCTCAAAATAATCTGATGTTACGGTTGGAGAAGGCTATGAGCGAGATACATGAGCTCAACGAGTTCAAATCTAGTAGCGTTTCACAGTGTAGTGAAATGGCTCTGAAAAATCGGCTTTTGGAAGATAAACTGGCGAGCATTTCCGAGGAAAATTATCTTCTAGCTGAGAAGCTGATCGACTGGGAAAGCACGCTGTCGGAACTCAGAAATTGCCAAAGCAAATATGCAGCTTGTTTGGCCGAGAATGCAGAGCTGTTGCTTCAATTGAAACAGGAAGCGTTTGAAAGCGAGAAGCTTTTGAATGAGATGTCTTGTACGAAGGAAGAGTTGGAGATCCTTAAATCCGAATCGGTTGCATTGGTTACATCGAAAAGGAATCTTGAGGAGAATATTAATTTCGTGCAAGATAAGCTGGCCAAGCAATTCGGTGTGTTGGCTGGTTCTCGTAGTCTGGATTTGGAGAGTCGGGATATAAAAGATGCCGTGCTGCAGCTCGAAGAAATCCAGCGTAGTGTGTCAGCGAAAAATATCCAACTGGCGGAGGAGAACGAGTACTTAAAAAGCGAGAAAGCCTCTGCTGATGTGTCCTTGAGCTCCTTGAGATCGGAGATTGTGTCGATGAAGCAGAAGTTCAAGAGTGGTATACAAGATATGGTGATGAAAGTAGACGTGTCGAATGCCCTCATGGACAGACTTCAAGCTGGAATCGAGTCGGTGGCTAGCAAGCTCGACTTAAGCTTTGAAATCGAAGAAGGATACGCCGAGCAGAATGGAGTGCTTTTGGCAGATCTCACTCTTTTTGAAGATCAGATGCAGAAACTGACGAGCAGCAACGGCCACCTCGCTCGTGAGATTTCGAACTTGGACTCTCTGGCTGAAGAGCTCGGGAGGAATAAGGTGGAGATCGCAGAGCTGATGCATGATAAGCAAGAACTCACTGTGCAATTGATGGAGAAAACCGAAGAATCTACGAAGCTTTCATGCGAGGTTAACTTTCTGAAAGAAGATTTAAGAAGTTTACACGAGAAGTTGCGCCAGGGAGAAGCCTCAACAGACGAGCTGGAACGAAAAGTTCAAGAGCTCGAGCAGCAGAGAGCTGAACTGGAATGGAACGTTGAAGATCTTACTCTTTGTTTGAACAAGGTTCGAGAAGATAGGGTAGAGTTCGAGCAGCAGAAAGCTGTGCTAGAACGAAACTTTCAGGATCTTAGCGTTGGGTCGAGCAAGGATCGGGAAAAGCTGCTAGAGTTGGAGCAGCAGAAAGCTGATTTGGAACGAAAAGTTGAAGATCTTACTCTTCATCTGAGCACGTGTCGGGAGAAACAGCTAGAGTTTGACGAGCAGAAAGCTGAACTCGAACGAAAAGTTGAAGAGCTCACTCATTGTCTGAGCAAGGATCAGGAGAAACAGTTTGAGGTTGTCGAGGAGAAAGCTGAAATGGAACGAAAAGTTCAAGAACTTACTCTTAGTTCGAGCAAGGATCGAGAAAAAATGCTAGAGTTGGAGCAGCAGAAAGCTGAACTGGAACGAGAAGTTGAAGATCTTACTCTTCGTTCGAGCAAAGATCAAGAAAAACTGCTAGAATTTGAGCAGCTGAAAGCGGATTTGGAACGAAAAGTTCAAGATCTTACTCTTTGTTCGAGCAAGGATCAAGAAAAACTGCTAGAGTTCGAGCAGCTGAAAACGGATTTGGAACGAAAAGTTCAAGATCTTACTCTTCGTTCGAGCAAGGATCAAGAAAAATTGCTAGAGATTGAGCAGCAGAAAGATGAACTGGGTCGAGAAGTTCTAGATCTTACTCTTCGTTCGAGCAAGGATCAAGAAAAACTGCTAGAGATTGAGCAGCAGAAAGATGAACTGGGTCGAGAAGTTCAAGATCTTACTCTCTGTTTGAGCAAGAATCGGGAAGATGGGCTAGATTTGGAGCAGCAGAAAGCTGAACTTGAACGAAAAGTTCAAGATATTACTCTTAGCTCGAGCAAGGATCGAGAAAAACTGCTAGAGATTGAGCAGCAGAAAGCTGAATTGGAACGAAAAGTTGAAGATCTTAGTGTTAATTTGAGCAAGGATCAGGAAAAACTGCTAGAGTTTAAGCAGCAGAGACACGAACTTGCTCACACCAGGGATCTAGCATCACATCTTGAATTGGAGAAATCGAGACTTGCTCGTCTTCTGCAGCAGCAGAATGAACTAGTGGAAGAACTCGAGAAAAGTAGTTTGTATCAAGCTAGTTTCGAGAGTCAGTTGTCGGATATGCATGATTACTCACTTGCTGCCGATGTTAAACTTGTTTACATTTCAAACAAATACGAAACCCTATTGGAGGAACTGCAGCATCTGAGGGATCTTCAGGAAAGGTATCATGATTCGGAGTTGATGTTGTCTCGTAGTCTTGCAGGTGAAGCTAACTGGAGCCGAGAAAAGGATGACTTGATGGCAAGTCTCGAGAGGTTGAGATCCGACTTAGAAGTCTCTGAAGCTCAAAATAAGCTTCTCTCCGAATCAAACAACGAGATGAGGGATCAGCTCGAGGAGCGCAAGAGCGAACTGAGAGTGATGGAAAGCCGTTTTTCTTCGGATAGCACCCAGCAAGCTTCTGAGATATTACGATTGCAGAGCTCGATTGCAGACACGGAGGAGGAGATAAGTAATTTGGTTCTTTCGAAAGATGAATCGGAAGTTTTCACTATTTTGCTCAAAGGCAAAGTTAATGAACAGACTGCTCGTATAGCTTCTCTCGAGGGCTACAAAGAGGAGGTGGTAAAACTTCGATCCGAGCTCAGTGAGCTTTCTCATAAGCTCGCTGAACAGGCTCTGAAAACGGAAGAATTCAAGAACTTATCCACTCATTTGAAGGAGCTCAAAGACAGGGCCGAAGCTGAATGCGCTGCAGCTCGTGAAAGAAGAGAAAATGAGGTTCCGGCACCTTCGATGCAAGACTCGTTGAGAGTCGCGTTCATTAAAGAGCAATACGAAACTAAAAACCAAGAACTGAAGCAACAGCTTTCCATGTCGAAGAAGCATGGGGAAGAGATGCTAATGAGGCTACAAGATGCGATTGATGAAATTGAAAGTAGGAAGAAGTCCGAGGCTATGAGCTTGAAGAAGAACGAGGAGCTCTCGACTAGACTCTCGGCTTTGGAAACGGAACTGATGTCGGTGATTTCAGAGAGGCGCGAGAAAAGCAACGCTTATGACAAAATAAAGGCAGAACTGGAATGTGCGTTACTGAGCCTAGAATGCTGCAAGGAGGAAAAGGAAAAGCTCGGGGCTTCGTTGCTAGAATTCGAGGCGCAAAACTCCTGTCTGGTTGATGAACTCGCCTCGATGAAAGGACAGTTGGAGGATTTGAAATCACTAACAAATGTAGAAAAGGGTGAATATGGATCGACCGGAGATGCATCCCCTGTTTCCTCGATGTCTGCATATGGTATTCATAGAGAGAACATTGTATCGGTTCATGATCGGGAATGTGCAGTTTCGCCTGGACCTTTGTTGAACCCCGAGACCGAAAGTGTAGACTCAACCGAACGTGTTCAGTTGCAAACTCGGGTATAATTTTTGGTGACATTTTCAAAATCGTGTCTTGAAATTTGCATTTCAAGTAATTTCATTTTCTTGGTAAAATTAATAACCCGAAGCATTGTGATTTGGCAGGATGCTGCTCCGTATGTGCAGAGCAACGGAAAGGCTTCAGCTGTCAACAAGGAACATTTTGGAGCGCAAAGATTGAGATCGAGCATTGAGCATTTGCATGAAGAGGTACTTATTTTCTTGAAAACAGCTGAGGTTTTATATATTTAGGCCTTAGAGTTTCCTTATCAAAATCATATCTTTCGCCTTTCGCCCTACAGCTGGAAAAGATGAAGAATGAAAACGCGGTCTTCAACACCGGACATGACACGGATCCGGAATTTGAAGATACACAGAAAGAAATCATGCAACTGCATAAGGTGAAATCACCGACCTTTTTCGTACGATCGAATTCTTTACTGCAAATAAGCATCTCACCGCTGTCTCCTCTTTTGTCCGTTCGAAGGCAAATGAAGAGCTCAGAAGCATGTTTCCTCTATTCGATGAGATTTCAAGTGGCGGGAACGTATTGGATCGGGTTCTTGCATTGGAAATCGAGCTTGCTGAAGCCTTGAAGACGAAGAATAAGCAAAACTTCCAATTACAAAGGTTAGTCTTAATTTTCCCTATGAGACTTGTCTATTCGCATCTCTCGTGGAAGCAAGATATATCTGTTTCGTGTTTCTTAAGCACGTTTCCATTAAAAAGTGAGTGAATGAGCCTTTGTGAGTTCTTGCGAAGTCGATTTATTGGGTGCATTTCTGAAAAAAATGCAATTACTTTCGGCTAGAAAGTGATATTTACTCCCATTTTATCATAGAATTCAAGGCTATATGTATATGATATTGATCTTCACTTTAGCCTTTAGGCACACTCCGGATGCACGGTGCATCCACCCTATTTAAATCTTAATCGGGAGTAGTAAACCCTAATTGGAGTGGACTCCTCGTGCATTCAGACGTACACAAGTTTTTGCCTTGATTTATTGTGTGTTGCAGCGTAGTCGAAACCCTAACGTTATCTCCTTCGTCTCCGCCTCAGCTCTTTCCTGAAGCAACACAGCGACGAGGAGGCCGTTTTCAAGAGCTTCAGAGACATCAACCAGTTGATAAAGGAGATGCTTGAGCTCAAGGGAAGGCATGCCGCCGTCGAGGCCGAGCTGCAAGAGATGCACGGCCGCTACTCCCAGCTGAGCCTCCAGTTTGCTGAGGTCGAAGGCGAGAGGCAGAAGCTCAGGATGACGCTGAAGAACGTCCGCTCGTCCAAGAGGTTAGTGCCATTGGATCGTTCATCGTCAGACAATGTGATGGAATGAGGCTTCATTTGCTTCGATTTTTGGGCCGTTTTTTTCCTCTCTCTCGTGCATCGCTTGCTCGTGCCGTCAGTGCAGATGAAGCTGAAGAAGTCGATGCCCCAACGCCGTCGGATCGCAGTGTAAATAGCTATTGCAGTGGCTGCCATATTTTCAACTCTGGCAAATGAGACTTTGCATAGATGTTTTGTAGCTGTTGTCATAATTTATATGGTGATGCTTTGAGATCTTGTTTTTGCCCCTTTTTGTGTTGTAAGTAACTATGTATAGAAATGACTAATTCATATTTAACCTTTTTGAATCTTAATTTCCTCTTGTTTAGAGTTGTCAAACTTATGACTTAGAGCAAAACATTGGCATGTTTTGCAAAAGGTAAGTGCTAATTAAATTATGAATTATACATCAAAATGCAATTATAATATAATTTTTGAATTTTGATAATTAAGTACCTGAACTTTTAATATTTTACAATTAGGTCTTATGTCATTTTTTCCGGCGGATGGAAAATGCTACGTCAAATGACATTGTTTTTTAGTATAAAAAATATAAGAGAGACTTAATAAAAGGGTGAAAAAGGTAGTCGTTTTTCCCCCTTTTCATCTTTAATTCGTTTTTTGATCTAAAGAAACAACGATTTTCCCCTTTTTTCTAAAGTGAAAAACTACGTCGTTTAACATGACATTATTTATATTAAATTTAGTCATTTTTTTGTCAGACGAAAAAATTACGTGAGCCCCAATAAAAAAAAAATGAAAGTTTAGGTATTTAATTGCCAAACCCAAAAGTCGTTATTTGATTAGCAATTTTTCCAAGCTAACCTTTTACATATTTGTAATTTGTGAAGATCAAAAGAGTTTAAAAAAACAAACAAGTTACAAGGTAATTTCAAATTTACAATCCTAGTTTCCAATCTAAATGTAAAAAACCAAGCTACTCAATAGATACCTATGTATTTGTAAGTATATAGTACAATTTTAGTTTGACATACATATGTATAAAAAAACTTGATCATATGTATAAAATCCAACTCAAAATCAATAAAAAGCTACACTAATATAATTGAGTAAGATGTGATTTGGGCATTTCATCCCAAACTCCATTTTCCAAGATGTAAAAATATGACAAAGTAAATCAAATTTCATTATACATACACAATACAACTCCAAGATTCACAATTCAACCACAAACAATACTTTCTTTGCAGTGTGTTCAATCATACATTCTTTTCTCCTTTCTCAATTCAGATTTCATCAGAGCACTTTCTCCGACGCGCTCGTCTCTCAACGATCTTTCTTCATTTTATCGAGCAGCAAGAACAAAGAACCGAGACCAATAACTATGATGGAAATCCCACGACGTGATCATATCTTCTTTTACTCTATTAACATGTGTAAATGTTGTAAATGCAATCAAGAACCTGTAATACAAACATATGAAACGAGGCGCTTTGAAGCAGCTTCGTCGGTTACAATATGGCGCAAAGGCACCCTCCTTTCTTCTTGGAATTTTCCTGCAATTTATCTGTTGCAATAGCAATGTTCAGAATATGCAACAAGCTCGTGAAGCATATAGTGAAACGAATCGCCAGCGACGAAAACAGCATGTCGTAATTCAAATAGTTTTGAGTTCAAAAGTTGTGTGATTTCATTGTTTATGGAAATTACAAAAACATAACCAAACTTCAAGATTATAAATCAGACAATAAAGAGATGATTCTTAACTAAATTTCAATCTTTACAAAATAAGAAGTTGGGTTTTAATCGCAACAGTTCAAAGATTGGGCCGAATTTGCAACAATGGCCAAAGTTTGGGATTCAATTAGCAATTATCTACAACAAATTAACACCAAAAGGGGAGGAAATGAGAAAAGATTATCTCAAGATGAAGCAAGCAACGAGGATTGATTAAACCGTTTTTCAGTTCGTCTGCTCTTTCCAGAGCTTATGCGAAAGATCGTTCCAATAATCAAAATAATAACTAAAATCACTGAAAACTAAAATTATTTGCCTAACGAATTGAAGTACGAGATATTTACCACTATTTTTATCGGGAAGGGGGGGCCGCACGACAACGTGCATCGTGATGACGCCTCCAGGAACTTCACTGAGAGGGAGCCGTGATTCAGCAAGTGTTCTGTTGTTTTCAAGAATCCTTCCCGCGTTTATAAGCTTTATATCGTTGATGGATTTAGGTCCGATCTCTTTGTCTGCAGAACAGAGAGGTCTTCATGAGGATACAAAGTCATCGCCAAGCAATAGATTACACAGCACTTTACAGAAATAGAAAAATTCAAGCAACAAAACCATCATCTTCAAACAAGAAACAATAGATACGGAACTGATATACGTAGACACTAGGCATGGGTGATATAAAACTAATGGATTCTCTTCCAAAATGTTAATTTGGTATACATTTTTGTTAAAACTCAAATTAAAACAATAAAAACTTAGTTAAAACTCAAATTCAAACACAACTAGAAAATCATAGTGAGTCAAATGTATTTCAAGCAGATTGGCCAAAGCAACTTATCATGAGTCATACATACTAAAACCAGTCCACAAGTATTTAAAATTTGGTGTCGAACGTTCTCTTTCTGAATAGATAATAGTCACCATCTGCTCTAAGCCTCTAAATATGAAAATGTCGGAGTTGGAAATGCAGGTAAATCGAGAACAGTCAGCCTAAAGCTCATCATCTACTTAATCTTCACTCTATAAAGGCTAAGCAACAAGTCACATTACAATGATATAATGATGTTAAGAAAATTCAGCAGCAAACAATCCTCAACGCGTTTGGGCATAACTCTATCCATCATATTAGAGCTAATGTATGATCAGCTGAAGCGTGATCGGATTCAGTATGATCAGCTGAAGCGTGATCAGATTCGGACACACTCATCGTATTTGTACAGTTAATTAGTTTGTGGAACCGAAGCTCGATTACTAAATGCCACTACTTATCAAATACTTGAATTTGCGAAAGAATTCAAATGATCCCGTGTGAAACTAAGAGGCAAAAATGCATCAGATTTCAGAAAATCTTTAGTTGCAACATCAAAGGAAACAAGAACTGTTTCCACATAATTTCTCTGCCCCTATTTCTCTACTAAACATGCCAAAAACTATTTAAACAATAAAAGCATCTTCTCCACAAATCAAGACATCATAGAAATGAACAAGAGAAACTACCATTCAAGCAGAAAAGGAAACCAAATCACAACAAATTAAACACATCAAAATCACAAGTAAAACATATGATGCAAGATATGATTCAAAACCTTTAGGCCATTGAGCAATAATCTTCTCCTTGAGAGAGGTCACAGTTGCAGTAGAATTATACTTGCTTGGCCCAATGTCACTACCATCAGCAAGCCTAAATTTGAGTTCCACCAATTCATCCGCAGCCATTACAGCAAATCTAGAAACAACCACACCCACAAATCCCCACAACCGACAAAAAATCAAATCGAAGTCAAACCCCAAAACCCCAAGAAACCTCCAAAGACTCCAATTTTACCACAGCCCACCAAAGCAAGAACCCCAAATTTCAAGAAATCGAAACCATATCAAAGATCCCAAATCAGCAAGAAATCAAGAAACGCAAACCCCCAAATCCCAAAACATTATCTCAAAACCCAGATCGAAATTGGCAAGAAAGCAACAAGCTTTGTCGGAGAATCTTGTACAGCTCAAAAAGGGGGGTTTGGGAGTTGGAGATTGGCAGAAAAAGATTGGTGATTTATGGATATGAACAGTTGATTAGATGAAAGGAGGAGAGGCTTGTTTTGTTTGATAATGGGAAAAATGAATTAATAAAAAAATGAATTTTAGTTTAGAAGAAGGTGCAGATATAGAAGAGGTCCAGGTGAGATTCTTTTACCTGACTGAATCTATCTGCAAAAAATTTAATCATTCTGATTGAGACAGGTTTACTGTGGTAGGAAGCCATGGAGCTGGAGAAATTTGACTAGGGAAAATTGCAAGGGGGCCCCTTGCCTTTTGGGGTAATTCTTCTTGGGCCCATTATTTTGGGGGATTTCTAATTGGGGAAATGTTTTTCTATCCCTTTTTGGGAAGGTTATGGTTATTGTTAGTGGAAAAGGGGTTTAGAGGAGATTACAAATGTAGTAGTAACATATTGGGATAAATAATTCTAATAAATTTGCAGATATGCTTAAAATGAGAAGAGGGGGTTGGCAATGGTAGGAATACATTTTATTATGAAAAAATATGAAAAATTTACGAAATATTAAAAAATTATAATATTGATGTTGTGCAATAATTTTATACATTCAGTGCAACATCGTTGTGCAACCATTATAGTATATATTATGTGCGACAACTCAATGCATTTTGTGCGATAATATTTGTGTATCAATGAATCATAGCACAACTATTAAAACACTTAGCACAATCGAAATAAATACGGTAGTTGATTTACATAATCAATGGCTTAAATTCATTCATATTTTTTACAAAAAATTCGTTCCTACATGATCCAACTCAATGAGAAGATAATGACTTTGTCTACAAATGTTAAGTTTTATTGAGTTGGATCGTATTATATTGTTATTTGCCAAATAATTGGTGAAGGAAATTTCACAAGAAGTAAAAGGCAATGTTTAATTAATTAAACAATTTCAATATGTCATATAGGAGTTAGGTATTCATCTCAATCATTCAATATGAGAAATGATGGATTCAAAATATGGCTGCAATTCCTTGAATAATTTATTTGTACAAATGGTCGGTCTATATACGCAACAACAACAAAAAAATATAGAGTAAAATGGTAAATGCAAGTTAAATTATTGCAAAGGTACTTGATCAAGTAACTACTCTAAAGTATATTACGTTGTTTCGAATATTCTTAATGAAGTATTACAAGTTTAATTATTTTATAAAAGGAATTGGTCACAAATGGATGTCACGTTAGTAATTATAGTAAAGACACTATAATTTTTGTAAATATTTTCCCTTATTAAATTATAAGTTGCATTAGAAAATTCGTGACGCGCACTAGTAAATAATTATACAGGTTGCTATGAATTTTACCCTTCTTCGGCCGATTAGAAATTGGTAACTAATTATGGTATAAATTATAAAGTAAAAAAAAAATGTTATATGCTTAAATTAAATCTTCATTTGGAACACTAGAAAAAAGTATTGAAAGTGAATATATACTTCTAAGACACAATTGTATATGAACGAGTTATGCTTACTTTCAATTTTTGTAGATTAATTTTGTGTACTTTTATCTGTAAATTTTGAGTCCATGTGGCTTTAATTATTTGCATTATAACCAAGTCCTTGTACTAATTATTGTAAACAAAAGGATCTAATAGTTTATGATTAAGAGTAAATTAAAGTCGAACGACCTGGTCAAGAATAATAACAATAAAGTAGATGACTCAATTATGAATTAAAGTATACCTTAATAGTAAAAAAGAAAAGATACACAAAATTCAATTCTTACAAATAAAATTACTAAAACAAAATCAGGAAAACAATTACTAGCGCGTAGAATACATTTCCTCACACGTTAAACACAAAATAACTGAATAAACAACACGTTTTTAGCTGGATACTACAAGGCAACTTTCTGTTTTATATATTAAAAATTTTGCATTAGTTGACGTGACATATTTATATTTTTTCCATAGTATTTATGAAATTACCAATAAACTGATTAGTAATGTAACCACTAACCATGAAAAGATAGCCGCCGTTGACAGAACTGTTTTATTTTGACTATTTGCAAGAATAATGATATTTCAATTCAAATTTAAATGTTCATCGTTTTCTTTCAAAATTAGAGAGAAAATTCACAAACATAATTTTCCTAAAACTTCCAATTTCGAGTCAAGTTGAGATTTCATGTCATTGAATGGTCACAAATTGCGACAACGTGCAATCACAAGTGAGAGAAATTGCAATTTTGCCAATAAGGCGATGACTATGTCTTAATTTGTGTATTAATAGATTTGTATTAAATAAAGTTGAAGTATCTTTAATTCTTTATTGACTATGTAAGTAGTTCATTTAATTTTTCAGAATTGATAGTGATATTTTTAATTCACGGCTTGTCCCAAAATCAAGTTGATCATTAATTGCCGTTATGTGTCGGCGCAAACTCACTTTATTATAAAAAAAAAAAAAAGGTCGACTAGTAAGATTTTGAGTAATTTTTTTTGTAATGGAATAGGAGTAACATTACTATGTTACATGTTACATATATATATGTAGCCAATGTAATTGAAACTTACTCGAATTGAATCATGTGATGCGTTTGTGATTATAAATCAGGTTGGTTTAATTAGAGTGATGCATTGAGGGAGACTTAATTTATCAATGGGCTAGTAAAATTTTAAGTTGTCACTCTTTCGTGCGTGTATTAACGGTGTCGCCTTTGTATGGTGTCATGATTTCGTCTGTGTATCGTGTTGGACTTTAAAATTGTTATCAATGTATGGTATAATAATGTACCACTTGTAATTCTAAGAAATAAAAGTAAAATTTTGAGTCGCGTGACATAACATTACATTATATCACAAATATGATCTGGACCTAATTAACTGAAAACTTATCATGCGTGTGCCCAGTGACGACACAAAATTTAATGCAAGTTACGTGTCTTGCGACGACATCAAATTTAATACAGATTACGTGTTGACGAAGACTTGTTTTATATAAAAAAAAAAGTACAAGTAATATTTAGAATTGTGTCTCCCAATGAATGGACGAACCACAAAAGACTACATGTTGTCGTCATTTCCGTTTAATTCACAAGTATGAGTAAAACGTACCTAATTAAATATAATCATTTGTATCTTGCGTCAAAGTCAAGTTTAGTTATGTGCATGTGTTGGCCAATAGTAGAGCGAGATTAATTGAGGTCAAATATTTCAGATCCAAGTTCTCTTCTTTTAAATTTATTTGTTGATAATTCCACAAAAAAGACAAAACCTAGTTTATGTTTATTAACTATAACTGCAACTTTTCCACATGGAGAAATTTTGGTCGGGTACAAATTCGTTCAAATTTAAGGAAAAATCGTGTAGGGATTTCTAAAGTCCATATAATATTAATTTTCTTGTGTTGATCCCACATTGGAGGTTTTAAATCTTAAGAAGGAAAAAAAAAACATTAACAAAGAATAACTTCCTCTCCAATTAACAAAAAAGGGTGACAATAAAGTGCAATTCAATTGATATTACGTTTTCCTTGTGGCGGATTTAGGCTCGGACTTGCCTCGACTGCAGCTAGGACAATTTTTTTTATAACACTAAGATATGTATATTATAGTTATATCCCTTTGCTCTTTTCTTCGATCTGAGCTGGGCCCTCTGAATTGCGGGGAACTTTTTTCTCAAAATTTATGAGTAAAAAAAATATAGGTTAATTTGCCCGTCGAAACTTGTTTCCAAATACAAAAAATATAATTCCGTCCGTTCATTTGTAAATTCCTACCTTTTCCTGTGTTTCCCCTTCAACTGGTAGGTCGGGAATTCGAGTTGCCACAAATAAAAAACGGGGAACCATTTCGATCCTCCATTTTAAGTACAGTGAAAGAAAAAAAAAAAAATAGATCGTGAGATTACGGTTCAAATTATCGCAGATGAAAAATGAAAAATCATTATCGATCCTCGAAAATAAAAACATGTGGAATAGGGGAAGAATCATTACATCATTTCACCAAATTAGTCTAACCTCATTTTGAACCACCGTCAGCAGCGGCGCTACACGACGGCGCGTGTCAACACTCCTTTTTGGACACAACTGCACAATTCATTTTTCTACACATTTTCATCAAACTCAGATCCTATGTATATATACATATGTATGTATGTGTGTATATGCTGATGTTATAATTAATAGAGTTCATGAATTTAAGGTTGCATCTAATTATTTCTATTTTGGATGTATATCCAACAGCCTACCTAAATTTTGGTCTCATTCTAATTTACATAAATGGATCCAACAAATTTACTATGAATTAGTTTTTATTAATTCATATATGAATTTTAAGGGAATTAACTGAATGTTCTTAAAATATATATGAAAAAAAGAATAAATTAATTAAATACTTATATATGCTATGACAATAACCCCATGATTTAGCTAGGAAACGGTGACCACATGTATATCATGTGGTCTATACAATGTTAATTTAGTATTTTTTTTTTAATTTCTTTTAGTAGGAGGTGAGTTTTGTAGTTGAGTTTGCGATTCATTGAATATCTTTCGATACATAATAAAGTTACATATGTATATAGCCGTATGAGGTTTCGTCCATATTAAATGCCTTAGATGATGTAATTTAAAATTGGGATGTTCCCCATATATATTTTTTGAATAAAGAAATTGTGTATCATGAGATAAATGATTCTGTAGTGTGACAAATCTATAGATAACATTATCTCAAAATCCACAGTTTTGTAACTTTTGTTTTATATTTTAGAAAGGTGGTACAAATTTTACAAAAAATATCCACATAAGGGGATTTTATTCTAGTTAATTGAACATAATAATTATACATGAATATTTCGAATGTAATTGGAAGTTTCTAGAGAGGCATTATGTGCTAGCTAAGGACTGAAATCAGCTGCTTACATCATTAATTATTTCACCGAATACCTATCCCTCATTATGAACCACCATACACACTCCATTGTTTTTGGACATATATTGGCGCAATTATAAATATTTTCTAGTGATTTATATATTTAACTCAGATCCAGAAATATGTATTTAGGATTATTTTCATGCTGTGGTGTAATGGAGTTCAAATTTTTGAGTTTCTTATTTCAAATTTTGGATGTATTTTCAACTGTCTACTGCAACATTTTGGCCTCATTTTCTGATGAGTTCTAGCTGGATCTGTTTATGTAAATCAATCCAAGAAACCCTACTCTTTTGTAACATAAAACATTTTTTTTTTCTATTGGCATAAAACAAATTAATTACTTTTTAGAAGTGGATCTTTATAATCAATTGTAACTTGGAATGGGTAAAGCCGTGAAGACGTAAAGTATTGGAAATAACACTATTTATTCAAGTTTGTAAATTTTCCATATAATTTTGTAAACTTCAATGACAATTTTGCCATTTTGGTATTGTAACTGCAAAAAGTTAAAGAAATGGTTTAATTATAACGTTTTGGTTTCTCAAATAGAATTAATTATAACGTTTTAAAAATTGTATTTTATGAAGTAAGAAAAGTATCTCTAACTTCACATCAGTTTACTGTAATAATTTTTCTATGCGTTAATAAATAAATATCTCCTTTAAACTGCTAGCTTGAACAAATGAATCAAACATCAATGCGCAATGAAACGGCTTCATCGAATAATGCCACACAACTTAAAAATAATTTTGAACAATTAATAGTATTCTTTTAGAATTTTGGAGGATAATTAACAGGAGAATAATTGGTAAATTAATAAACAATACCAATAACTGTTATTAAAAAGAAATGTAGTAGTAATTTTGCCATTTTGGAGCTAATAAAGAACATATAGAGATAATAAAAAATGTAAAACAAAGTAACTAAAATTTTAAGAAAAACACTATAGATATAAAAGTGCACTTACAAAAAAAAAGGAATATAGATATTATAAAACATTATAATTAATTTTTCGTTTTTATAAAAACAAGGATTTAATTAAGTACGAACTGCGGGACGAAATCCGGCCATCGCCACCGCAAAACCGCCGCAAGCCGGCGGCGGTGCACCAATTCTCTTCTCTCTGCCGCCGATTTCCTCGCCGGAATCCGCCGCATTCCTCGAAAAATCGAGCTTCTCCTCTCCTCCGCCGCCGCGGAGCGCTTCGCCGCCGTCCTCCGCCGGGATCAGGTTGAGCACGAGGCGGCCGTCGGAGCGGTGCACCTGAAAATACTGGTGGCGCGGCGCCCTCTCCTCCGTGATCACCAGCCGGCCGTCGCTCGTGCTGTATTTCCTCATCAGCATATTCTCCAGCAGCGGGATCGGCGGCGGGAACGCCGCCGCGGCGTCGCTCCGCCTGCTGCGGCGGGGGCGGCTCGTTGCCGAGCTGCCGCCGCGGGGAGAGGCGATTGCCGCCACGTCGGATATGAAATCGGTGCAGCTTTCGACGCCGAGGTAGTCACCGAGTTCTAATTGATTATGCATGGAGATAAAATGAAAGAATGGAAATATAAAAAATAAAATTATTTTTTAGTTTTTTTGATTTGGAAATTTTTTGTTGTTGTAGCTAAGTGTAGTGTGTTATATATATATGGAGTTTTTGCATGGGGTGGGGGGTGGGGTGGGGTGGGATGGGATGGGGGAATATTTGACAGCTATTAATATATTGGTTGCTGATCGAAAACGTGTAGCTGCTACATTGAATGAATGAATGGTATGTATAGCAGTATAGGTAATTCATACACAGGCATATTAGTTAAGTTTTAAATGGTTACGCGCATTGTGTGAGTATATCTAGCTTTACGTCTATTGTAAAGTTGTACATTCGTATAAATACAATAAGAAACACTTGACAATGGCAAATAAGTAGTGAATTGTAAGTTGTTACCATTTGTAATTTTTTTTTTTTATTGGTCTTATGGTAGATTGGTTAATACTATTTCAGACCAAATATCTCATATTCGGATCTATTTAATAATGTAATTTTTAAATTTCTCAATGGATTAACCCCCTTAAATGTGAAGTCGTGAGCTCTCATGGGCCCAAAACCTTCTCATGTTACGAAATCCCCCTATTTTTATTTAAAAATGAAAAAAGAACCTTTACTAAAACATTATTACAAAATTCAAAATTGTTGGGGGGGGCCAGGCTCCCAAAGGTAGCTCCAAACCTTAACATGCAAAGAAGTTTACATATCCCATTAACACCTTTTTTCTACTAGCCCATTAACACATATTTGTGGGTTATGTTAAGCCTAAAACTAAGTAACTTAGTAGCTTACTTGATTTTATCGGGTGCAATGCGATTTCTACGTTGTAAGTGAGATGTGTTCAGACATGCCCTACCCCAATTCCATTAAAAAAATGTTTAAAGTATATAATTTATAAAAGAATGCCTAAACTTAGGAATATAAAATGAGATTGGGCCCCATATAAATTCATATAAGTATGATAAAAAGCCCAAAGTTGTAAGTAATTATTTAATTTTAAGAAAAGAATACACAAGTAATTAAGTCTCATATAAGGTCGAATTGCACTTGCCATCAAACAAAAAAACCAACTTTACCACCCAATCATATCTGAAAGGATTAAATGATAAAAACTACTTTTGTTTTCAATACTTTTTTAGTTTTTTTTTTAAATAGAAAAATATGGAAAAATTTATTAATTGCAAACACCACGAGAAGACCCTCCACAATTATCGGAAATTCATCTCAAACATTCGTATCATCAAACTCATAGCTAATCTAGCAAGGTTACAAGATTGTTGTCTCTTCTAACCAGTATTATGAAAACCGGACCGGCCCGGCCGGTTCAACCGATTTAACCGCGAACCGGTCGTGTCAACGGTCCGGTTCTCAATAAATACAATTTTTTTAAAAAACCACCGTGAACCGCTAAAATCGGGAAAAAATCGGTGAACCGGTGACCCAATGAACCGATTTTGCATATTGAAATTTGAAAAATATATGAAAAAATGCTACTCATAGGATTTGAACCCAAGACCATTCATGCAATTGACCTTAATAAAAACCATCTACACCAAC
>JAYJMF010000030.1:6074584-6094116 GCA_036873715.1 Salvia sclarea
AAGGATATTTTTGGTACACTATCAATAGTTTAGGTCTTTTATTGATATTATTGAAAGTTCAGGATATTTTTGGTACAAGCCACATAGTTTAGGATTTAATTTGATATTTGCCCTATAATATATGATAAGTTTAGACTGAATTTTATATGATAAAAATTATGTTTTGTTTATTGTCTTATGAATCATTCTCAAAAACCCGAATTTACCATTCAAATTAGAACACGAATGCAAATTAAGCACAGCAAATATTAGGGAAACAAAATTTGACAGCAAGAGAAAATGCTCCAAGCATCAAAAGAAGTCATATATCCATTGTTGAATTACAATTTGCATCCAACCATAATCAAAGCCTTTCCATTATCTAACAATTGAGCTGATCAAATTAACTTATGTGATTTACCACATTGGATAATCTACATTTCTTCAATCTATCAGAGACTATCACCTATAGCACATATTAGGAATGTAAGCAAAAATGACTCTAGGCACCTAAGAACTCATAAAGCCATTGATTGAATCACAATTCGCATCCAACCAAATTCAAAATGCTCTAACCTAAGCAACCAAGAACCAAAAATATCCAAGAATCACAACAATTGAATCAATCAAGTCAACCCATTTACCAGAAAATGCACTCCACGAATCACCAAATTAACTTATTTGATTTACGACATTGGATAATCTACATCTCTTCAAAAATGACTCTAGGCACCTAAAAAAGTCATGAAGCCATTGATTCAATCACAATTTGAATCCAACCATATTCAAAATCCTCTAACCTAATCAACCAAGAAACCAAAATTATCCAAGAATCACAATTGAATCAATCAAGTTAACTCATTTACCAGAAAATGAACTCCACGAGTCACCAATTTCACCGGCAATCTTACCCAAATACGGAGCCACGAACTTCCCAAAAAACTTGGAATCCGTATACAGCACCATCGAAGCAAGAGTAGGCCAATTCCCAATCAAACCCTTCCCCTCCAAAGCCCCCAAAACCTTCAACCTCGGCACCAGCCTCTTCTCGATGCTATACTGAAACACAAATGGCGCCCTCGCAATGACCGCCCTATCATACCTCCCCGTCTCCAGCAACACCTCCGCCACTCTCCTCATCTTCCTCCTCGACGACGTGAACACCTTCGGCGAGCTCCTGAACGCCCGCACCACATCCTCCTCCTCGAACCCTAGCTCGCGGAGCGTCCCCACCTTCATCTCCCAGCTCTCGCTCGTCATCGAGCTCAGCGCCCTCACCGCGTAGATGAAGTTCTTCCCGCTCCGATCCGACCCCATCGCGTCGGCCTTCTCCACGAATTTCCTCAAATTCTCCGGCTTGTGGAGGAAGAGATTCGGCGAGGTGCTGAGCTGGAGGATCTGCTCCATCGCCACGCCGCAGCTCATGAGGAATTCGACGTTGGGGCGGAGAGTGCTCTCCATGTCGCAGAGGAAGGCTCCCGACGATCTGAGGAACCTCGCGGCGGCGGCGGTGGAGCCGAGGACCTGGATCAGGACGGCGGCGGCGGAGGAGATCCGCGGCGCGCTGTGGCTGAGGATGCGCGATTGGCGGGTGATTATCTCGACGATTTGGGCGGGGGTGAAGCCTACGGCTTCGAAGGCGTCGAATTTGGGCCTGATGTTGGCGTCGAGGTGGGATGAGAGGAATTGAGGGGTGGATTTGAGGATCTTCTCTAATTGGGCGGTGGAGAAGCCGGTTTCCTTGAGGAATTTGAGGATTGCGTCGGCGTTTGCCTGTCTTCTCAGGCGAGCTCCCGAGGCGATCTGCGCGGCGGCGGCGGGGGAGAATTGGTGCTTTTTGATTAGGAATTTGGAGACCGCGGCGGCGTCGAATGGCTGCTTTGCGGTATCGGTGGAGAAGTGGAGAGAGAAAGGGAAATGCGGTTTGCGCAGAGAGAAATTATGGTCGGAGAGGAAAGAGAGTAGTTTCCGGCGGAGAATTGGAGCCGCCATGTTAATCTGAGCTGAGAATTTGTCTCAGATTTGGGGATTTAGGGTTTTTTCACCGGGAAGAGTTTGAATCTTTTCATTTTAAAATAGGAGTATAATTATGACTAATTTTATGAAGTTTAGCTATTCTGAATGCATGTTTGCAGTTATTTTAATAAAATAGTTCATCTAGTTGAATTTAAATTAAAAATATTTTTTTACAAAAATATTGATTACATGCTTAATTTAAGTGTGACGAATTTACATATTTACACATTGTCATTGTTTTTACAAAAAGTCTTACCAAAGTGCAGGAAAAAGTAACTACTCATACAAGGCGTCCTACCCGCTTCCAACTTTTACAATCGTGCTAGTCAGCGTCTAGCTCATATTGGCCGGCAATATCAAGTATGGTGGTGTAAGAGCTTAGCCGAGCCAAATATTGGCTACCTCGAGCTCGGTTCATTTAGAAATTACAGTGATTGAGCTCAATTAGAGCTTTTGTCTTCCGAATCGAGCTCAATTGGACTTAGAGCTTTTGTGTTTTAATCAAACTCGGCTTGCACCCCATTAACGATATGTTGATACCTCGAGCTTAAGCTCAAGTTCAACTTATACAATATGTTTAATAGGTATTCGAGCTCAAGCTCATGAAAGGCTCCAAAAATATTCGAAATTAGCATCAATGAACCTTTTATTCAAACTCGAGCTTCAATCTTTTAAATGTCCAAGGCAAATTAACAAAGTTCGGGAATAGGTTTGCAAACATGCTCGATTATCAACAAATTCGAACATATTCGCAAGCCAAACAAGTCGAGCATCATAAAACTCGAACTCGGCTCAACAATTCCAATGAACGCGAAATAATGCTTGAATTCAACTCGTTTATAATAGAATCAATCTCCAAACAAGATATGAGGCAACTAGCAAGCTAGATACCTACTTGGTACTTTCATTTTCCTAACATACATTTTTCTAACGAGTACAAATACCGTGAAATATATAGTAGTAAAACTTTTGCACGTTGCATTTTGGACATGGATTAAAAACTTTTGAAAAAATAACAATTTTGAAGTCGACTTAGCGTAAAATTATTAAATTAAGACTATGGAAGAAGGTCGTATAATTATTGGTTGCTCGCCGTAAAAAAAAAATTAAAGAAATATGGCACTTGTTTTAAGTCTCGAGTTTTCTTGCATGCTTAATTTATTTTGTTCACCCACAAATAATTAAAATCTTTCATTGTTATTTTGTTAGTAGTATTACTTATTTGATTTATTTAACGAAAATTGTGTTTTTTTTTTCTCATCATTTTTTAGATTTTTCTCAAAAATGTTTCAACGTAAAGGTAATTATAAAAAAGTACTCATCGTTCGAAAAACGCTCATTGATGTCATTAAAAAAATTCCGGTGTCGAAATTTTGACTAGAATTGCCGGTATTGTTATTCGTGACTGTGACGATATACGTCTGATGGTACCATGTGAAATCCGCTGATGTGATGCCCACGTGTTTTGCTAGCATGTGTGTAATAATCACGTTTTTGGCCTTTTATTTTTAATTTAACTAATTTTTATTACACATAACACATTACACGGCATACCACATCAACAATCCGACAATCATAGTCAAAATTTCGACGCCAAATTTTTTTTTCTGGACATAAATAATGCGTTTCTCGAGCAATGGATACTCTTGTATATATACCTTTAGGCCGGAACATTTTCGAAAAAACGCTACAAGAATCGGAAAAAAAACGCAACTTTGCCTTAACAAACTATATAAACGGGTATGGTTGACTTTTCATCGCATTTTAACCTTCATTTTCGAGTTCAGTAAGAAATAAGAATTCGACAAATAGATTTGACAAGATAGTATTAAAAAGCATAGATCGTAACATATTTATCGAGGCTAAACCATTCAGATTAACAATATATATTTGAATTAGTTCTATTTACAATTTGATGCATCTACAAAAACCGATGTTAATCCGTTCCATCTTGCTTGTCAGTCGATACAGCTGAATGTATGCCACGTGGCAATTGAGAAAGATCTCAGCAACAGATCTAATAAAACATCAATGATTGAATTGAACAATAATAACGATAAATCAGAAAGTTTAAAAAAACAAAACATAATTAAAACACACACACACAAAAGAAACACACTTTCAGCAGCTATGATTTAATTTAACCATCAGCTGATTTACCTTCGTCTCTAATGAAGCAAACATAAATAGTTTAAATAAGGAACGGATCCAATGGTAAACCACAGCTCTCCAAGAACTCAAAATCAGCAACCAACCAATATCTTTTTTTCAGATCTGAGAATAACCATAACCGTTTCAAGGATTAGATCTGAGCAATTGAGCAAATTAATGGCGGAAAGAGCTCAGATCTGAGGATTTTACTTTACGAAAGATGAAAAGAATTATTCAAGTCAAAACTTGAACAAAACATCAGGAATTCTCAGAAATCAGAAAAAAGGAAGAGATTGGATCTGGAAAATTGGATTCTTGAAGAGCTGTGGCATACCGATGGAGCGTATCCTCTCTCATTTTAGGGGAAAATGAAAAGCTGCGCAGAGATGTAAGCCCTAGATTCTGACCTATTGAGGTAATGAAAATGAGAAGCGGTATTTATAGGCAGAGTCTTCTCTGCCACACGGTTACTCGCACACGTACGTGGCAATAGGTCTAGCCTCTTGTGAAAGAAAAAGAAAAAGAAAAATACTTGAATTTTTTAAACCCAAATTTGAATATCCCCAAAATAAAATTGAAATGGAATTAAAAGATATCCTCTATTTCTTTTTCTTTAAACTATCTACTATCGTGACTTTCTCATGATCCAATCTCAATTAAAATATTAATTTTTCTCTCTTTTAAATTTACAATCCAACCTTCATCTTATTTCTACTCGCATTAGTGACTTTCATATGACCCGACTTCAATTAAAATATTAAATATTAATTTTGTTAATGTATTATTTAATAATAATTTTTATTTATTTATTTTTTTTAAAAATAGATAAAATATAATATAATTTTAAAAATGCAAACTTAACACAATATTAATTATTGTAAATTTAGAAACTCGCATATACTTGATTATAGAACGAAAACTACTAGATTTAACATAAAATTGGAAATACACAAATCGAGTTACAAAGAGAGATAGAAAACTAAAATGAAAAGTACAATAAAATCTTCTAAATTTGGAAATTTTTCAGAATTAAAGAAAGCTCCAAACTTTGAGAAAAAGTTGGGGTCATTTGGATCCATGATTTGAAATGCAGAAGAAATATATGATCAAGAAGAAAAAGGAAGGTGTGGAGAATTGCTCGGTTTAATATGGAGAATGATATATCAAGTGACTATATATTGAGGAAAAAAATTTAAGGAATTTTCATATAATTTTTAATTTTTTTATCATATTAAAATATAAATATTTAAAATTATATATATACATACCAATCAAAAGTCGATACATGGGCATGACTTCTCCATGCCTTGCAAGTCGCCCAAGTTTTGAAAGTCATTACTTTCAAACATTTTTTATTTAAATTTAATAATTACAAATTTTGTCTTATATGATGACCCTTAGCAAATGGTCATTATAGTGGATAGTGAGAGATACCCTCTCCTTGTAGGGTTAATTTTCAAATGTGCAGTATTTCATAGCTTATAACAATTTAAAAAGATTCAAATATAGTCTGCATATTTGAATAATTTTGAATTATCAAATTATCACGAACTCACATGGACAAAAGTGAATAATTAACCCTTCTTTGAAAAATTGCATTATCTAACTTTGTAGCAGCTTGATTAAAATTTAGATTGTGTTCATTACTGCGAAAATGATTTTCAAATTTTCATTTTATACTACTCCCTCCGTCCCATTAAGCTTGGCACATAGCTTTTGGGCACGGAAATTAAGAAAGTGGTATATTTGTGTGTAAAGTGGATTTTTTTAAGGCAAAATTATTTCTATTTAAGGAATGTGTCATTACTAATGGGACGCCCCAATAAGAAAATGGTGCCAAGCTTAACGGGACGAAGGAAGTATTATGCAAGCTTGTATCATGATTGTTTTGTAGATTTGATGGTTATGTTATATTAAGATGGATCAAATATAACTTGAAAACTAATGAAATAGGTATATATATTACACATTAAATCATCAAAAGAAGTTCGAGGGAAAAGGTAGAGAAGGGAACATGAGATTATGAGATGTAGGGTTTTGTCGATTTGGAACATGGAAATTTTAGTTATGAAATGGGCGTGGTCAAAACAAGTGGAATACACAAATAAAATTTCGAGTATTAAAATGAATCTAATCAAATCATCTTTTGCTGTTCAAGAAAATATCATTCGAAACTTTTCGATATTTTCTTGACATGTAATTCAACCTATTTTAAGAAAGAATCTAATTCAGAAACACAACGATCAACAGAAGTGAGTTTATAAATAGTCATTTTTTATATTGCTCATTCAGCCTTAACCATGTCAAAAATTGAACACAAAACTCAGGTTCCACACTACTAAGATTTTCTAATACTTGCAACGTCAAACCATCCTAGCAAACGAAGAGACAACACAGTTCAAATGATAAAAACGGAGATAAACTTCCTCTTCAATGATCTCCGGGAAGATTTTTGATGATGTCGGAGTCACCTGAGAACATAAAGCCAGCGAAGAGTCACAAATTGTATCGTCATTCTGCTAAGCAGTTCGGTTTCTGCTGCGAATTAAATGAATAAGAAGTTGTAGATATATAGCAGCGGTATTATACCTGGGTCGACTATGCTGAGGCACGAGACACGGAAATACCTCCCACAAGCAGTTCCAAGATCAACGTTGTCTATGCAGAAAAGGTCAAACATGGTAAGCAAAGAATGAACTAAGCAGCTGTTTCAAAGAGCAAACACGGGACGGAAGAATGCACGACAATGGTGCAAGAAAGCAAGCAGCAGAAGCCAAAACAACTTGAGGCAGCTAAGAACGAGCAGCCACACACATCTTAGCAATCAATGAAAGCATACATCTCAAAACTAGAAATAACGGACATATAGTGATTTTCTAACAGTGGTGGATAATGATCGAATGCATCAAACAATCAAATGTATTTGAGGAAATAAACTAATGGACTTCATCAATAACACCTAGCACTTTGCACAATAGCCTTTTTTAAGTCATTCTCTAACAATACAACATTGATGTAAAGACTCAAGAAAAGTGATATATATACTACTATATGATCACCTCATGGACTAGCTTTGTCAGTTCCCAATCACAACATAAAGGGGCCCCAATCAATACACAAAAATACAACATTTAACACGAATTGCTTGAATAACTAATAATTAGCTAGCAAATCAAGAAAATCTCATAACTGCAGATACAAAATACTTGAAAGCTACTCTCATTAATTGAACTTCAACAGATCATCACAACTTCAACAAATATAAATAAACCTAATTCAGATAAGGGAAAAGAAACTCACTCCCATTGTAGTGATGAACACCAACTTTAGCAAGCATTGCATAGTACTCGATCTCAGACTTCCTCAATGGTGGGCAATTGTTGGATATCAATATCAATTTACCTGCCATCAATTTAGCCCTAATCAATCAAAATGAAATCTTCAAAAAACAAAAGCATACAAATGTGAAACAAAAATGAAACCTTTGGAATTTCTAAGAGTCTTGAGCACTGTCTTGTAACCAAGAGTGAACTTCCCACTCTTCATCACAAGAGCCAGCCTGTTGTTGATGCTCTCATGGGTCTTCTTCTGCAGTTTCCCATTTTCCAATCGAATCAGAAAATTTCCCTCATTATACAATAATTCAACATATGTAACTCTCCCATTTTAAAATTTCCTTAGATATATACAATCACACACAAAAAAATGTAACTATGCGGTCTTGTTCTGCAGTTTTTCCATTTTTCAATCGAATCAGAATTTTCCCTCAACATACATTAATCCAAATAATCATTCAACATATATAACCCTCAATTTTAAAAATATCCTTATTAGAATTACACATACAGACATGTAACTATGCAGATTTTCCATTTTTCAAACGAATTATAAATTTCCCTCATTATATGCATTAATCTAAACAATAAATTAAACTTATATATAGCTCACATTTATAAATATCCTTAGATTTATGCAATTACAGACAGACACATGTAACTATGCGACGAGTTAGAAAATTGAAAGGCTTACCGTCTTCTTTCCGGAGGCCACCATGGTGGAGACTGGGGAGAGCAGCAGCGGCGGCTGATGCGGCGGCGATGGGAGGAGAGGGGGAAAATTGGGTGCAAATTGGGATTTTATGGCTAGGGTTTATGGAGTGGGTGTTGGGATTTTAATTTAAATGTTAATGGGCCGTTTTTGTTTATTTGGGCCTAACTTTTGATTTGTGGGCCTATTTTAGCACCTGAAATTGTGATTGAGATAAATTAATAAATAAATGTCCATCTTTTTTTTGCCCTAAATAAATTCCAATTATAATATTAATATCATTATATCAAGGTGATAATTTAAAACTTTGCTTGAAAATAAGTGTAATATCTCCAGACATTCTTTTTGTATTAACGAGTATTTTTTGTCTCTGTGATGCATAGATATAATTTTTAGAACTTATGATATATATTTCGAGCAAGAACGAATATTAAGATCGATTTATATGATAATGTCGAAGTTATTGGACTTGTTCAAGTTGTTTATTCCAAACACTCATGTTGGGAAAAATGGAAAGAATGTTGATCAATGCTATTGGAAATGTGCAGATGATGGAAACTATATTGTCATCTCGGCAGTCGAATGATTTTCAAAATTTCGACTGATAAATGTAATTGGAGATCAACTTACGACGGGGGCCGCTATCAATTTCAAGTCACAAATGATATTAACGGCGTATATTTTGATAGTATTATAAAATATATCTAATTTTTATATCACGATGCTTAGTAATAGCAATGAAGTATGAATCATTACATGTGATATTGTTTCTCATCAACATTGTTTGTTTTTCCTTTTAGCAAATCAACGTTACTTACTACTTTTGTTGTTTTTAAGATGTATGCACATTGCTTGCATCATTCTTATAATTTTATTTTGACTTTGGTGGTCATTGCAGTTCCATGCTGATTATTTTCTTCATCTTTTTTATTTGATTCTCTACTATGGTTTGAGAAAAATCATGATTCCGTCCCACTTATTTGACTAGAAATTTATTAAATATATCGAACGTTATCTTAATCTTAATCAACTATTAAAACAAATATCGCATGACCACAATAGGATAATATAACAATTACAATATTATATATGAGTGACAACAAATAATTCGTAATATTAACGATACCGACTTTTATTCATTATTTCACTATTCACGAATCTATGAAAGTAATTGTTGTTGCGTGATATAACAATTTTTCTTACTATACATTGCTACAACAGTTGTAGCATTTTTTTGACATAAATAAAAACATACTGTATTAAAAAATAACGAGGGGTGCAACCCATAGCATAACTTTAATATAAGTTATAAAATACTGCAAATAAATGATAAACAATAATTATTGAAGTAAGTTCCATAATCTAGCATTATGAGAAGTAAAATCATAAAGATCAAGTTTTTTCCAATACCCTATGCTCAATGCATAAAATTATTAGGATTGAGAAAAAGAGAAAGATTCATTTACTTTCAATAATACCTATAATTAACTTTTTTAATAATAAATATAACCATCTTGTTCTTTTAAATTTGGGTTTCCCAAAAATCATGGGTCCATGGCAAAAGCCCACTTTGCTCTTGGTCAAGGGTCAGCACTAACAAATCGTACAATCGACTTAGATAACTTGAAGTAAAGATGGGTCAGGAATTCAATCTCCAAAATTAAAATAAACAATGCTAGCTAAAAAGAAGATTAAAAATCGAAAGCCAAAATCTTACTTTGATCAAGTCATCGATTATTGAATGTTGAGTGCATCTTTTATGACACTACAACAACATTAGTTGCCTATAGTTGATTGATTTAGACTACACCAAGATTATGGATTGGCATTTTTCTTCTAAGGAATATTCAAACATTTAACACCAATTGTCTATTGACATTTTTCTTCTAAATTTTTCCTAGTTTACATGACCAAACGACAAAAGAACGATCACAATCGATTGATTATATATCAATCAATATAAAGTTTTACTACTTCTTAAAGTATCCAAAGAATCGTCCCACGTAACGATTCCTAAAAGTCATAAAGTGAATTTCCTTCAAAAATAAAAAATAAAAAGTCATAAAGCGAAGGGGAATTAATATGGAGGATCCACGAGAAAATGATTAAGGTAGCATTGGTGGTAAGAAAAGAGAAATAAAAAAAAAAATAGCACCAAATATATATTATTGGAGTAACATGCAACTCCTTCTTGAAAATGACAATCATTTCCACCAAACTCTATTAAGCTTCTTTAATTCTAGCTACCACAACTAGGATTGATTGTTTTAAAGTGCAATTAGACCATATTTATAATTAATTGGAGTGTTATTATAGATGTAGTTGGGGTTGATGCAACTTTCCAATTCAAACATGTTGCAAGATTAATTGAGATTGATGTTCAACCTATTACATATAACGAGATTGATAGATAATTAGTTAAAATTTGGCATGTGATTTTTAATTACAATTTTCTAACGTGATAAGTAAGTGTTGTATTGAAAAGGAAAAACGTAATAAATTAAATGAATCGAGATGGTGAAATGAAAATTCTAATAATAGAAATAATGTGATAATTAAGTCGATCATGGTACACTAGGTGGTGATTGTACATACTTCTTATAGCACGTAATTATAATGCTCGAACAATTTGGTCAAATTAAAATTTTATATTGATGTGTTCTTAATTACTTGGTTGTTATGATTATTCATTTATGGCTCTTCACTCATATAACTATGCCAAACTATATCAACTCAAAGGGTTAGAAGAAGAAGTTTAAATAACTTGATCAAAGTATTTATAATATGGAGGTTTAATTGTTTCTAAATACATAAATCTTGTTTAATTTTTGGTTTGTAAATAATTAAATATTTCTTTTGGTTAAATACACAAATTTTACAAAAATTTGGTATTTCGCATTACTTCAAAATCCGATGGCCAATAACTTGGTTTTCCTGAGTCTAATGGACAATCTGGAGCTACTGTTAGAAAGCTCGCAATGATAGTTTTATAGTCGTACATAACACATAAATCCAAATTCTAACAAAAATGTATAGAAATAAATTTAAGAAAAATAACCTTTAAACAGTTCTCCGATCATTTTCGGTAATTGGAACTTAACAACACAGGTACTAATAGAAGGGTATTATGGAAAGTTTTTTTACTGTAGTTTTGGATTGTTAATCGAACTCAAAATAATCAAATTATTACTCAACAAACTTTATATTTATATCAAATTTCAAAATTTTGTAGAGTTCAAATACATTTTTTTTGTCCTAAAATTTGTGTATTTATGAACAATTAAAACTAAAACTTATATAATTATGTTTATGGCATATGAGACTTTATGGATTATTTTTCCATTTCTTTCATCAGTTATTATTCAAAAGAAATAATTTTAGGATGTCTTAGGAAAAGCGCAAAACGCTCCGTGTGACACGCCACCTCGAAAATCTCACCCCTAATAATTTGAATTTGATAATGATAATAATAATAATTAGATTAAATCTAGATTTCTAAACTCGTGCCACGTGGCTACAGTTACGATGCCTTTTCAATTCCCACCGACCTCGGCGCGACGCGCAATGTCATCCCGGCGCACGCTATCAACGTCGGCTCTTTTTCATCGCTATACCTCACAAATCGTGCGCCTTAATATATATCAAAATGCCTAATATATATACTTTTTAAATTTTATTATCGAAAAGAAAAAAAACATTCACGTACTAATTATTTTGATGGCTCGAATTCGTGATCTATTGATTGAAACGGAAACATCTTACTAACATGCTACCTTTTGTCGTCTATCAAAATATTTGGTGTAAAACTCGATTTTATAGGACATTTTCTAACTATATAATTATAATTAAAAATTTGTGTTATATGATAGTTTAAAGAAAATATTTTCAATCAAGTATAATAATCACAATTAAATAGTTAAGCTATCACAAAACTAATAAAAGTTACTTCAACCACACGAGTATTATTGGAGTCGCATAGATTAGTAAATCAATACTCTTTCCGTCTACTAAATTCGTGCACTTATTTTTTATTTGGATCATCCACAAAAATGTGCATTGTATTTCGAGGATATAGTCTCTCTCGTAACCCTCCTTACATGTTGTTAAATCATATTTTCGACTAACTTTCACATTCAATATAATTTGTTAACACTCATGCTAAGTAAGTGCACTAATTAGTAGATTAAGAGAGTATTATTTTTTTTAAAATTAGATGGTGAAATTAACGACACTATATAACTGCTTAGATGGTGAATGTGTTTGTGCTAAATTCCATGCAACTGGAAAATTGGAGTTTGAAATATTTTGTTAGTTTTGTGATATTACTTTAATTTTAATAACATATTCTTCAAAAAATTTTGCAAGGATTTGATTTTAAATATGTGTAATCCGAGTCATTTTCATTAGTTCAACTATTAAATTTATATTTTCCAAATATTTTTTATGAGAATAAATTTTCACAAGGGCACTGCACACGATAACTTAATTTGCGTACTTTAGATATATATTCAAACTAAAATAGGACATGCTAAGATTTTCTAAAATATGATGTGTTACAATCACAAATTATATGAATCATAAACTCTTTTTTTTGTTCGTCATGCTAGGCTCTTTATAGGGTGTTTTACGGATATAACTTTAATTTTCTCTATCATTTGTTATAATAGTATTATTTAAAGTACAAAGTTAGGTATATACATAATTAACCTATCATCTAAGTTTGAACGTCATAAAAATGCAAGGATTGAAAATTAAAAAATCATATGAAATAATATTGTGATATTATGATATAATTGCAAAACTCACATGTATCACTATCTTTTTTCTTGCTTTAGTAATTTGTTTGCTAAGTACATTTATTTGCAATTAGCATGTAAAAACATGCCATTAATTCATAGCATAATTTGTCTAAATTTCTACAGTCAACATCGGATTTACTGTTGAATAAAACAATAGTCACGTTGACTCAAGACTCTTGTATTTTAGCCTTTTAGGCTAGAAATAAATTATTACTATCAATTAGGTTGTCATCATAGTAAGCTAAGACAACCTATAATATAATCAGTTTAATTACCGAGCCAAAAGTTTAATCTTGTAATATTTTTTTTTACAAAAGTGAAAAATAATAATTTTATGCCTGGGAAGTTATATTTATTGAATAATTCTCCATCCCATTTATATATGCTACTACTATAAACTTTCCAAATATTTTAAAAAGATAAAACAATAACAACATGATAAGAGTTTTGAGTGATTGCTAAATTTTAAGTTACAATCCAAACTAAACCGTTATACATAATTATACATTGCACCAATATTTCCTTATATTCAAAAACTAAACCACAATAAACACCTGATTAACAAAAGCATGATTATTATCAACAAAAAGCCAAAAAATAACAAGAAGGGCAAATTAGGAAGTGAAAAAGAAATAAGAAAAGGTTGGCACTTGGCAGTATCAATGCAAAAAAAAAAAAAAAAATTACAATAATACAAAATAAAAAGAATTATTTAGTCCAAGAAAAGAAAGAACTCTCCACACTGCTGAAGACTCTCATGTAAGCACATTTATGCACATCAATCCAAACTCCTTCTCATCCCAACTACACCGAAAAGGGGGAAAATTGATAAATTCCCACCTGCATTTCCTCCCTCGCCTGTTTGCGGCCGATTTCTCCATGAAAAAATCGAGCTTTTTCGGTGCAATTTTGGCGGTGATTTTCGCCGTCGATGCGGCGGCGGCGGCGGCGCCGGTCTACTCCTCGCGGCTGATTCACAGATTCTCCGGCGAGGCGCGGGGGGGAGAGGCGGCGGCGGGGTGGCCGGAATGGAAGAGGCTGGGGCACATGAGGGCGCTGCTGGAGAGTGATTTGAAGCGGCAAAGATTGAAACTTGGCACTCAGAATCAGCTGCTTGTTGCTTCTCGAGATGGAGAGACCTTTAATTATGGCAATGACATGGGTTGGTGAGTGCCTTTTTCACTTTTGGTTTTGGAATTCTCTTCTGTTTCTATTACTGTGTGTTTGTGTGTGTGTTTTTGAGGAGGAAAATAAACAATGTGGGCTGTGTTCTTATTGTTTTGTTTGATGGTGGTGATGAGGATTGGGAGATTTTGGGCATTTTTTTTAGTGTTTATTTGATTTTTGAAGTGACTTGCTTAGTTTAGTGATGCTGCATTTTGAATTTTGATGTTGTTCTGCTTTGTTTTTGTGTGTGTTTTTGGGTGGTGGAGATGGGGATTTCCTTTACTTGATTCATTTTCATTTTTTGAAGAATGTGCGTGTGTGTGTGTGTGTGTGTTTTTTTTGTGAAGGGAAAAAAAAGAGTGGGCTGTGCTTGTTGTTTCCTTGATGAGATTTTTGGGCATTTTGTTAGTATTTGTTTGATTTTTGAAGTGAGTTTGCTTAGTGTAGTGATGCTGCATTTTGATGTTGTTCTGCTTTCTTCTTGTGCGTGTTTTTGGGTGGTGGGAATGGGGATTTCGTTTACTTGATTCATTTTCATTTTTTGAAGATTGTGGTTTGTGGTATTTCTGTGCTTTATGGAGATTGTATCTTCAATATAAGATTGAAGATTTTTTTTGCTTTGATTTTTGGCTCTGTAGAGTGAGATTAGGCAGAGTTTTAGAGAATTGGAGAGTGATATTTGTTAGGTTATATAAAAAGAAGAAAAAAGGAAAAGTGAGAAATGATTGCGATTTCAGAAAAAGAATGAGATGTAGCACTGTTACTTATACCCTACATGGTCCAATGATGCTTGTGCCTTTTTGATTTTTCTACGATTCACTTGCGGCGAAGGTGGCATTCTTGAATCCTTTAATGGAAAGGGCTGAAACTAATTCAAGATGATGTAGTCTTGGTGGGAAAAGACTCAAAAGAGAGATCATAACAGTGGGAGTGCTGTGTGTCTGGTTCCGAATCATTTTGCTCGTTCCATGTGTACCACATTCATACCCGTAAATTCTCCCTGTTTTCCGTTGGTGTGTTTATCTGAAAAGGCTAGACAAGGATTATGGAAAGTGAAAAGAGAATCTTTGCTGTTTATCAGATATGATGTTAGCTGTAGATTAAATGATTAATATTTGGAACGTTAAAGATTACGTGTGCCGTATCTGTCTTCTTCCAAAAAAAACAAAAACGCGTTCTCGTGTTTATTATCCCTTTTCATCGTGTGTTAATGAACTAGGGTAAATGTCATAAAGTCAGTGCCTTGACAACGGAAAGTAGAAGTAATTACATGCGTGTTCATGACGTAGTTCTCTTTGTTTTCTAATGTTCATACGATTGTTTCCAAAATCCGGAACTATCGCCATGTGCATTGTACAGCGCTTTCCTTTGTTCCATGATTTGAAATATGATGACATAATTGCTATTTATATTTTCTACCAGTAAGCACCTGAGAATTTATTGAAGTTTCCGATTCTAACCAATTATAGATATATCTTTGATGCATTTTAAAGAAAAGTGTCATAACACGAAGCCAACACGTGTTTTCACTTATCTAGATAATCTGCCAAACAATGTTTTCACTTTTATCTATTATATGATCCATTTATGTATCTCTAACTTTTGTAGAATTGACATCTGATGGCCTCTTAATATCCCGATTCAGGTTGCACTACACATGGATTGATATTGGGACGCCAAACAGTTCTTTCCTCGTTGCTTTGGATACGGGAAGCGATATGCTTTGGGTTCCTTGCAATTGTATCGAGTGTGCTCCACTGTCGCTAAGTCACTACAACATGCTGGTATGAAATCAGGTCTCCACATTGTTTTCCCAAATGTTAGGCTATAGAATTTGAAAGAAACTCGAAGCGATTCTTCAAGATCACATCTTTATTTTTCAAATGTTACTGACACGTGAGACCCGAGTTTTAGATGTGAGCTATAGCAGGTTTAGCAGTTAATGCTTGAGTAATTGATTGGCAGGTGCTCCCTTGTGTTTTGGGGCATCTATTATGCAGGATAAGGAACTAGGCGAGTACAACCCGTCTCGTTCGAACACCAGCAAGCATGTACCTTGCAGCCACGCTCTCTGCGAATTGGGGCCTAATTGTGAATCCCCAAACGGTCGTTGCCCTTATTCTGTCCAGTACTTGTCCGACGACACGTCTAGCTCGGGATTCCTTTTTGAGGATCAGTTGCATCTTGCCTCAGTCGAAGGAAGTAAACAGCAAAGCTCCCTCCACGCTTCCATAGTTGTAGGGTATGCATGACTAGTTGATGTTCGTTATATCCAGGTGCACCGTGGTGCATCCGCCCCAATAAAATTAATTGGGGATTAGTAAACCCTCATTGGATTTGATTAGGGGGGATGCACTGTACATCCTGATGCACACAATTTAGAGTCCTCTTTCACCATTGACGATAAAGATTTCATTTTTTTCATGATATCCCTCGGTTGCAGCTGTGGCAGCAAACAAACGGGCGTGTATTTGGATGGGATTGCTCCGGACGGCCTAATGGGATTAGGGCCTGGAGATGTTTCTGTTCCGAGTTTGCTCGCAAAGTCGGGGCTCGTTCCTCATTCGTTCTCGTTTTGCTACGATAAGAGCTACTCCGGTAGACTCTACCTCGGTGACCAAGGGCCTCCATCTCAAAGTTCGACTTCTTTTCTTCACCTAAAAGGAGATCGGTATGTTATGGTCATTGCATATTTGTTTATGCTTTAAGCTTTCCTCTTCGCTAATGATTTGGGTATATCTTTGTAGCAATGCTTACTTTGTCGAAATTGAAGACTATTGTGTTGGGAGTTCTTGCCTAAAGCAAACGGGATACCAAGCGCAAGTAGACACCGGTTCGTCGTTCACATATCTTCCTAGCGAGAGCTATGACCAAGTCGTTTCTGAGGTTATCTCTCTCAACCATTTACGCACTTTGCTCGACTTCTTGGTTCTAGTTTTCTGAATAGTTTCATAATGCTCAGTTTCACCGACAAGCTAATGCAACTAGGATCACCATACAAGGCTTCGACAGCTGTTATAAGGCTCGGTAAAGCTGCACGTTGATTATTTGCTTATAAATTCGACATCTTTCCTTATTTTTGCAACGACTTTGCTAACTTACTCTTTCTTTATGATGCAGTTCGCTCAACGCACCAAACATCCCCCGTATTAAACTCGTTTTCCCCATGAATCAGAGCTTCGAAGTCGACAATCCCCTATTCCACATCGCGGATGATCAGGTGCATCTCCTATCGAATTCATGTTAAACAACATATTGTGAAAATCTCGGATTCTACCCTCCACTAATATAATCATTTAAAGCAACACTCTAATCAAATTTATGCACTAATAACATTGTTACCATTCTGTGCTGGCTGGCTATTAAAATTATTTTCAAAAAAGTTAAATTTTTACCATATTTCGACCGACCTTTCTCTTCTTTTATTTACTATAAATGCAAATCATAACATATTGGCAATGATACGTAAACTAATTAACTGCAAATGCATAATCGATCGTTGATTCTCTACTAGTTATAGAAAGTATCGAGGGGTAATAAAACATGGACTTTAACGTTCCAATTCGTATAATCGAATTTTGTTTGTCTATTTGCTTCTCAATAATTTTGTATTGTTGCTTGAGTGATGGAAGTGATAATTCTTCCAAATGGATTTATTTATGCAGGGCGGCTTCTACTGTTTAGGTATACAACGGTCTGATGGAGATATCGGCATCATTGGACGTGAGCTACTCTCTCGGAACATTTACTAAATAAAACACCGTTTGCTTTGTTTCGTAGAAAACTCAAATTCTTTTTCATTTGTGCTTTACTTTCCCTGCAGAGAATTTTCTGATGGGCTACCGCCTCGTCTTTGATTGGGAGAAAATGAAGTTGGGCTGGTCCGTCTCCGATTGTAAGTAATCTTCCATCTCCGATTTCTCTTCTCTTGCTTCTCCCCGTCGAATTTGTTTCATTGAATTTGTTCTACTAGGTCATGATGTCGAAGAAAATGGCGGCGGAATTCATCATCTACCACCGCCTCCAAGTGACGTGTCGCCAAATCCTCTACCTACGAACGAGCAGCAGCAGAGCCCGCGTGGGCATGCCGTGGCGCCTGCCGTTGCCGGTAGAGCTCCTGCAAAGCCCTCTGCAGCCTCGACCCATCGGTATGGCCGGTTCTGCACGACGACGAGTTTGTTGTCGCTGTTTCTTATGTGGATTGCATATGTGATGACTTATATAATTTGAGAAAATCTGCAGTTGGTATATCTATCTGTATATCTGTGTTTCTATCTTTAGCCATCGTAGTTCTCTCTATCAAAGGATATTAGTCTCTCAAATTTTGAAAAAGGTTGTTCCATTTCATTTTCGCCTCTTCTTGCCATTTTCATCTTGCTCTGCATTAGCATCGTGGTCGATGAGATGGTCGGTGACGTGGCCGGGCCGGGGGGCTCGTCTGCACGGGACGAATCGCGTCGGTTCGAAATTCGAAAGGGCCATTGATCAGATGCAGAGCCTTGAAGCTTTTCATGTTGTGGCTGGCTTTGTTTCTTTTTTTGTAGCATTTCCTCAAATGGAAAATAGGAGATGTTTGTGTTCATTTATTTCTATATCCAATTCTACTAAAAAAACAAAATCCAAACCTAAATCATCTAATGTAACCATATTCATCAATACATCTATTTACTCCACCATTTAAAGATTCATCTCTTCATAATAACCACTAAAAGTATCCCAATACAAAGAAAGCAATCCAAGAAACATTTTTCTTTTTATTTTTCAAAAGTAACTCTAATATATGTCAAATCTATACAAACAAAAGAATATGGGTTTTACAAAATATAGATTACGATACGCACTTATTTTAATTTAAGGGTAATTGTAGAAACCATATCCTATCCTTATTTGATTACGATACGTACTTATTTTAATTTAAGGGTAATTGCTAGTCTAGTATTCACTTTGACGGATAGCTCAATTTTGAACTAGTTTGACAATCCTATCCTTCAAATACTCAATCTTATATTTTTATCAATCTAGCTTATCACTCGAAGTAAACGATGGCCCCTAATAAGTCCAACATAGTGTAGGTGAGTGAAACAAGCAGAGCATCAAGCAATTCAATCCAATTTCAGAGCAAACACTTATCTTATGTAAAACTCAGAAGATTTAACAGAAGTGGCAATTAAACACACATCGCTATAAATACTATTGCAAAGAATTCAAGATCCAATTTCACAATTAAACACAGATCGCTATAACTAATATTGCAGAGAATTCAAGCTGCAAACATAAGATCTTCACAATTAAACACTGATCGAGTCGGATTTTGTAGAGTAGTTAATGAACTGCAAGAGACACGAGGAATTTAACGTGGTTCGATCTAGGAGA
>JAYJMF010000030.1:6094216-6113751 GCA_036873715.1 Salvia sclarea
ATTCTTATTCGCTCATTCCCTGTACATACCAGCCATAGGAATCACCTTTTTCATTCCATTCTATTCCTATTGTTATTTCATTCCGAAGTGCATTCCATTCCTGTTTAATTTCATTCCTGCATACCAGCCGCCCCCTAATACTTTTTAGGTCAAAAGTAGAAGTAAAAATTTCTTTGTTAATTGATAAAAGAAAACCAAAAAGGTAAAATTTATTGTTTTTGAGAATTTTAAATTTGGTATGTCATTTCATATATAGTAAGTTCTCTTTTATAATTGAGAAGGTCTCATGTGTCCCTGAAGTATATATACATCAAACCTCTCCGCCTCGGTTCCGATTTTAATATATAGATAATACTGCTGGAAATTATTTTGTCTTTGAGCTTACTCGAAGTGCCCTTCGGCTTCCCCTTGCTCGACTCATGTCTTTGAATTTTTCTATGGGCTCAACCCCATTACCTTAGAATATCAAGTGATGTATATAGGGGCACATGAGTTTTTGCCTTTATTAATAATCTCATAGCATTGGTGTACACGTCAATGCCATGTCTTGAATTTTTATTTTATCACTGTATACTATGTAGATATATATATTGATAATGTTATCGTAAAGTAGAGAGAAATTTAGAGACTTACACCCAATCCTTTACAAAAGGTCAGAATATCCTGGTTCCAAAAATAAGATGGTAAACATGATCATAATAGGTAATTAATTTATATATAGATGGTATGTAATAAATATTAGTATCACTAGAGTTCAAATCTAAACATAGTTCCATTATAAATACAAGTGCTCTTAAACCCTATAAATCAATAAACCAAAACCAAAACCAAAACGGATTATAACAAAAACTCATCACATAATTTCACTAATTATAATCCACACTACACATTGATCACTACATGCAATGTATCTATGGCCAGCTTCAACCAAGAAGACATTCTACCACAACTTTTTTCCCACAAAGGAGCAAGAATTAGAGAGACAAAGGGAGGGATTCGAGCCGGGTCGAGGGCCCCACGACCGCGTGCTAGTCGAGATACGGGACATTTTCCCGCCCCCGGAGATCAACCCTAACGACCCGTGGGTGATCAAGAAATCCCTAAATCGGGACGAGGTGGAGTCCGGGAAGCTCGTCTTGACACGGCACGACACGTTCGAGCACGTTTTGAGATACTGGCCGATCGAATACGCGAGCTCCGTCGCCACGGGGGATCGGGTGTGTTTGGCTATATGGGATGTGACACAAGAGAAGAGCCCTAGGAAATACAAGGAGATTGGAGATGCTCATATGATTATTGGTGAAGAAGATGATTTCAATCTTGTTTGTGGGAATTTGATGAAGGATAGAAATTTGAAGGTTGGTGATGAAATTGGATTATATTGGGATTTTGATAATTCTTGCTTCATGTTTAGGTTATTCTCGGAATGTACATTAGTTAGGCTTAGTGATTAGATATACCTTTTTTTTCTAGTTCATACATACGCGAAGATATAGTTTATAGTTGTTGAATTATTTATAGATATAGCGATCAAATCTTTTTGATCACTATTTATTTTACAACTTGTTTCAATCTCATATTTTATTTTATACGTTTTATAAGTTATGGTATTATGACATGGAGTACTTCTAAAGGCATTTCGAGAATCGGGCCAATTCTCCGATTCTACTCGTAGCCAAAAGAGCCCGAAAAGATCGATCTTTCAGGTTTCGACGCATCAGAATCCGATTGAAAAATCAGGTTTACTTAATTTGTGCCAAAATCAAAAGGTACTTTACAATTCGACGTGGATATTGTGATTTTTTGCGGCTCGATTTCGAAAAACAAGACACCTTCAATAAAATCTACTCCTATATGGTAAAAACATATTTTTCCAGATTTCTCACTGTTACGTTGGAGAAATCAAGGTAGTATTTCAACTATCATAATAAAATACAAACTCTAGTTTTTAGGATATACCGTCAAAGATCTTGAAAACTGATAAAAATGGTGGATAAAACAAAGCCAATTTTCTTCAAACTAGAGGTGGTCAAAACCGTGTTCAAATTTCACAACATAATCTTCATTTCACTATATAAATATGGTGCGTGTCGATCAAGATTGCTCGGAAAAACATCGGTTTTCGACCTAAATTCCCGACTTCATTTTATGGCGAGCGTTGCTACTCATCTAACGTTCTTCCATCGAGGGGGAATACGAGGGCAGCGGAAATTCGGACCTATTTCTTGTACGGTTACTAGCAACGAGTTCAGGCAAGAGATATCGGCTCTTAAAACTACGAGTTCCGATGCAGGTCAGTTGAAGAAAGCATACCGGAAACTGGCTCTCCGTTATCACCCCGACGTGTGTGACCCATCCGTGAGGGAGGAATCGACGCGATTGTTTATCGAGCTGCAGAAGACGTACGTGAAACTGCTGGATCAAGAATCTCAGGAAAGGGTTAGTTCGGAGACGAGAGAGAAGTGGGCGAGCCAGCTCTCGGAGCTGAGGAGACGATCGTGCAGCAGAGACGAGCAGAGAGATGGGAGCTGGGGATGCCGGATGAGGGGAAAGCAGCACAGCCCGTGAAACCGGATATTTGTTCATTGTTTGAATTCTTTAATTTCTTGCATATATAAATAAAAGATACCGTTTCCGTTTGTTCCGGTAATCGCATAAAAATAAAATCTCGACTACTTACCGATGCAGAATTTGCCGAAAATGTTCGACAAAACCTCTTCCGAGATGTCTTCTCCGCTTATTTGTGCAAGAGCCATGGCCGCTTCTCGCAGATCGATTGTCCAAAAATCGAGAGGGATCTCTTCCTCGATCGACGATTGCAGCCTCACGAATGCCTCCCTGGCCCGAACGAGCTGCTCACATTGCCTCTGTACGACCAGAAAATTCGAGTTTAATAAGAATAAAGCATGATAACTCAACTATAGCTCGATATCTTCCATATTTTTCAAGAATTGTGTCTGAGTAAATAACGAGGATGACCTGGTTTACGGTCCATTTGCGGCCCCCAGCGGGGATCTTGTTCAGGCCGACTAGCTCGACTATTGCAGATTCCAAATCCGAGATCCCTTTACCAGTGACGGCACAGGTGAAGACATGCTTGTTGAAAGATCCGGAGAGAGTGTCGACCCAAGCACAAGATGCAGCACAGTCGATTTTGTTGACCACGAGAATAACTGGAGAAGTCGATGACGTTGCAATCTGTATTTACGAGGGGAAAATATATCCTTACCATACATCAAGAAATACTATCGACACATCATGAGACACACCAAATCAAGAGAGAGAGTTCACAATACCTTATTGCTATGAATTCTCTCAAGAAGTCTGTCATCCTCCGAAGTCCACCCTTCAGCTGCGCTTACAGTCATAACAATGACATCGGCACCCATTGCAACTGCTTCGGACCTCTCGACACCTTGAAAAAACAGAGTAGAGAGCAAATGAAATATAGGCAAAAAGTTTGTGTACATCTGGATGCATGGTGCATCATACCCAATTAGAGTTCACCAATCCCTTGTTAGGGTATATTGATCCTTAGTTACGTTTTATTAATCAGAATCAGGGTTTAATTAGAAATCTGACGCAGGAGGACTTACCGATTTTTTCCACAACATCATCGGTTTCCCGTATCCCAGCTGTATCAAGAAGAGTGACAGGAATCCCACCGACAGTAACATTGGCTTCCACGACATCACGTGTTGTACCCGCAACATTGGTCACAATTGCTCGCTCGCTCTGCATGCTAAAATTGAATTTCCGTTACACGATCAGGCAATAGTAGAGAAGTAGACATAAAAGAACGAAGTCTAGTGTATTCGTCGTTTCTATCAATTTCAATCAAGGAAAAGATGCCACTATCACGATATGTAAATATCAGTAAAGCAGAGTAAAAACATCTATAGTGACAAAGATTCAATGCTAGGAAACAAGCTCTGAATCATACCTTGCTCCATGCATTAAGGAGGCTCGATTTTCCAACATTGGGTCGGCCAACAATAGCAATCTGAACAAAGATCAGTGAAATATTGCTCAGATGCCATAAGACAATATACAAAGATGACTAATTGCACAAATATTTCATGAACAAATTCCATTTATTTGAAAATTAAAGTATTATTTCCAGAAAATACCTGAACTCCAGACTGCAGAAGCTTATCGTAATTGGCAGTTTCCAAAGCACTATCGACTTCTTGCAATATCGTACGTATCTTATCTGTAACTAGGTTAATATCAAGGGGTGGCATCTCATCATCAAAATCAAGACGAGCTTCGATCTCTGTAAGTAGCTCAATGCATTGAGCTCTTAACGATCTAACCATAGAAGAGAATCCTCCCTGTAACAGGGAAATAAAGTTCAAGGATGTTCATACGATGCCAACCGCGATGAGCCTTAATTGAAGAAAGACGATCATGAATCACTAATTCAACCAACTCAAGGGATCCAATGAATAGAAAAGGTTACCTGTAATCCTGCCAATGCAGCATCTGCTGCAGCCATGGACTTAGACTCTACAAGTTTTCCCACATTCTCAGCTTGAGAAAGATCGAGACGGCCATTAAGAAAAGCCCGCAGAGTGAATTCACCTGAAATATTGAAGAACAAATATCACCTCCATTCATATATCTAGAAACAATTCAAACAAAAAGGACTAATTTTTTCAATTATTTTCAAAAATCTATGAGGGTCATTTCCACCAAATTCAAATTATTTAATGACTTCATTAGGGGTAATTTCAGAGGTCTTATGTCCCGTGTGATGATCTGGCCACAAGGAAGCGACAACACAACTCACTCAGTCCATTTGCAACCTAAATCATACATTACTCGAGAAAATTTTAACATAGAATGAAGAAATGACCTGGTTCTGCAAGCCTCGCTCCAGCATCTAGGCAAGCCCTTAACACTCGACGCAGACACACTTCACTACCGTGACACTGAAGCTCGATCACATCCTCACGAGTGTAAGATTTTGGGGCCAACATGGGAACTACCAAAACCTAGTACAAAAAGTAAAACACACTCATATCATTACAAAGTATGGTTTCGGAATCAAAGCACCAATCACAAAAGGGATTAAATATTCATCAGCAAGAAATGACGTTGCATACTAGTCACTGGTTCAATATGTATCCACGCGTGTATATATATAACCAAGAAAGATACCAGAACACGAGATGTACCTCATCAATGACGTTTCCATGTGAATCCAAGACCTCACCGTACTCCACAACATGGCTATTCGGCCACCAACGAGTATCTCTTCTCCTCTTTCTTGACATCGGTCTAAAAACTTCCCTGGCTATAGATACCGCCGAAGGACCAGACAAACGGACAATCCCCACAGCACCGGGTGGCCCGCCCAACGAAGTCACAATTGCGGCAATTGTGCTTGAGCTCGGAACTGGCTCTGTGCAACTCACTTCTCCATCCCCCAACCTCTCGTCTCTGTTGAGAACAAATGTGTTCTCTATGATAAAATTAAAAGTTAACAATTAATTTAGCAACAACAAAAACAAGTTTTTCTAAACAAAGGTTCTCATTTTTTATTGCCTTGACTACCAGAAAGTATTCAGCAAGTATTAACATACACAGAGCCCCCAAACAGACATTGATAAGCTATCAGATAATTCTCTTCATCAAATTCCATTTAACAAATTCACAATCACCTAGCTTTTGCCAAGAATCAGTAATGATGCAAAACATAAATTCCTTGCGGCATTAAAAGATTCAATCTTTTCACTTAAGTATGCATTATCTAAAAGGTGAAACAGACACAAAGTAAAAAACTGAGTTGGCATACAAAGATTGGATCTTTTTTCGGTCAGTCAATTCATCAAACAGTTGGTGGGAGCTGAGCGTTACCTTTAGCGGCGGCGAGTGGGCGAAGAGTGGCATGTTTGTGAGAGGTGGAGAAGAGGAGAGAGAGATTTCTGTGGAATGGAGTCGAGAATTTGGGCAGCACTGAGCGCTGGAGAGAAGCGCAGCGTTGCAATTGAGAGAAAACGCAGCGAAATGAAGATTGCAGAGCCATGGATTCTGCTCCCTTTCTTTTTCCTTTGCGCCTTTATATTTCCATACACTAATCCTAATCTTCAAATATTAGTATGAGTCATATGACAATATATTTTTTGGGTCGATGAAAATTGAAATTCTGAGACTTGATTTAATATTTATTATACAGATAAATTAGAGCTATCCTTGATTCCTTGTTCTTGATATTCAAAATTTTTAATTTTTGAAGGAGAAAATATAACTTACAATCTCAAATTATTTTGACAAAATTAATTATATCGTATATATTATTGAAAATATTTTTTAAAATTTTGAACAATCAATATTTAATTGTCAGTTGTATTATCTATCTATTTTTTGCTCTAAAAAATCGATATGGCTAAATTTGTCATGGTTTATCTAGCAATTTTCCTTTATAAAAATTCGATGTGTTGTTTGTATGGAAATGTGGAATCGATGGATCATATTTTTTCCAATGTTCTTGCTAACACATGTTTTGCAGCGTCTCAAAACTTTCTTATGTCCCCAAATTCTGAAATTCATAAAAGTAGGGTATTTTGACAAAATTTTAGATTTGGTAAAAATCAAAATTTAGCCATAGCTTATTCATGAGGCAAATGACCCCGATTGATATCATAAGCCCATGCTAAGATTAATCGTATCAAGATTAGAATCCAAACTCATTTTTCCAAATCGTCACAGCCATTAAATTAAATAATACATAATATATATATGCAATATTTAATTATTGGATTCTCCAAGAAGCACCAAAATCTGCGAAGCCTCATGGATTTCCTACCTTCTCTTCTTCTCAAAAATCAAAATGACCTTCTAAATTCTACTCACATATAGAATTCAATGATGAATTAGGTAAAACAAGTAAATCACAAGAATGCCAACATCAAGCAGAATTTCAGAAATGAGACAGAAATAGGGCACAATAAACTTTTAAGAGCAAGAACATTAGAAAGACTACACAAGTCTATATATATACAGTAGCTACCTATTTCAATCAAGTTATCTTCAAAAAACTACGTCGTCTCTGATATACCGAGCAGTTCTTCAAGCATGTGTTTCAAATCTCATGCCAGCTAGTTTCATATAGCTTCGTCTCTTTCTACCCTCGACATATATATACCTCTATCATGTGTTCTTCGTCAATCTCATCATAAATAAGGTATAAAAAAGCTATCAAAAAAACCATCATCTGTTAATGAATCAGAGTCCTACTTTCCAGAAGTTGCAGCCGTGGCTCGTGCCTCTTCTCAATACTGCAGTCAAAAAACACATAATTGTAACAGTTGTGAGAAACTTTGATAGTGAAAATAAACTTCAAAGTGAAGAAAAATTTCTCATAACTTCGTTGAGTACTACTAGTCATTAGTTATTCTATCATGAATACTCGATACACATAATTCTATTTGTAACTCTATAAGTCTATAACTATACTCATCTTTGATAGTATGTTAAAGTTGATAGCATCTTTAATTGTGTTTGGATATGAATATTGGTAATGTTATACAGATTTAACCATGAGACAGATATAATAGCACATTACTCCGGCAAGATATTTAATGATTTAGATCTCACACTAAATCATCAATAAACATGCCATAAACAAGGGCTTCTGCTTCAAAGTTTACAATTATAATTACATCAGTATTAAGCTGTGTTTGATCAAGATAAAGGATACCATCTCACGAAACTCAGCCAAACACACAACACTAGGCGAAAAAGGAAGCATATATACACACAAACATTCAATCAAAAGCTGAAATCTACAAGAGTGAGCACAAGAAGCTACTTCATACCAGTTTCTTAAGCATCATTTCCTTTTGGCCACGGAATATATCTCTCTGTGATGCGCTCTTCGCCAATCTCAGCATAATAAGGCCTAATATATCTCTCAACAAATTTATCATCTGTATGAACGAGAAGTGACGAAAGAGTTGGCCACTTTTCAATCAGATTCCTACTTTCCAAAAGTCTCATAATTTGCATCCTCGGCTCAATCCTCTTCTCAACACTAAGCCCAAGAGCCACCGGAGAAGCCACAATACTCGACACATTGTACTTCCCGGTAGCAAGCAGAAGGTCTATCTTATGCTTTATTTTCTTTTCGCACATTGCAAAAACAGTTGGTTGCTTCCTAAAAATTTCGAATATCTCACCATCAGAAAACCCCAAATCGCGGAAAGTTTGCAGCTTGACTTCCCATACCGCTTCGCTCATAAAGGAGAAAACTTTAACAGCATAAATGAAATTAGCAGAAGTGAGAGGGAACCCAATTTCCATGGCCCTGTCTACAGATTTCCTCATATTATCCGGCTTATTCAAGAGGCTTCTCGGATCGAGCCGAAGGTATTGAAGGATGCGGTCGATTGATACGCCGCAGCTCTTGAAGATTTCCACATTGGGGATTAGGGTTTTTTCCAAATCGGCTGATACAAACCATGGGCATTTCTTCAAAAGACTGACTATTTCATCATTGGATCTCAGCAAACGCTTTAGCACAGATAAAGAAGGAATCATCCTATTCTCCAGACTTGAATTCAAAATCTTCTGATGACTGGAAAATATCTTGGCAATCTCATCGGAGGAAAGCCCCAATTCTTCGAACACCTTCAATCTCGATTCAAGGCTCTCAACGGGTAACCCTAGAATCCGAGGATTGTATTTCACGATTTTCTCCAGCTGAGGAGTCGTGAAGCTTCTCGATTTTAGGAATGATAGAAACGAATCGGCTCTTTCGAGGACTCTAAATTTGGGGAAACGTGTTGCAGGTAGTGAAAGCACCAATTCAGGTGAAAATTGGTGTTTTTTAACCAACACATCGTAGACTTCAGGGCAGAAGATTGGCGTTTTGATCCTCGAAGTGGAGAAGAAGTGGATTGAGGGAAAGAGATGAGCATTGGATTTGCAGAGAAATGAATTAGGGCTCAAAAATAAAGAGGAGAGATTCTTGGGTGAAATTGCATTCATGCTGATATAATAAAAAGAAATTGCGCTGGGAAACGAAAACGACTTCAACTTGCCTGCAAAATCGAGGGATTCTGAGAGGGAGGCGTCGCCATGGAAGGGAGGAGGGAAGCTCAGCTTAAATCACTTTACTATTATATAGTACTACTTCATGTTTATATTAAATATTTGTATTTTTTCAATTATAAATATTATTTTAAACTCTAAATTATATCCAATTTATTGCAAATATCTTATATTCTACTAATAAGTATATTTTTAAATCTTGAACTATCAATTTTTTTTTATCAAAGCCCACATTCATCGCTTGCATTTGAAATCTTTTTACAATGAGGAAAAATCAATTTTTAAACGTGGACAATTGAATTTTCATATGATGAGAGCAAAGTATTTTAAAAGGAAAACCAATTTTTCAGCGTGTATAATTGGGTTTCTTATCGAATTCAAAAGTTTAACGCATGATATTTTTGATACAAAAAATTATGCATTGGGTTTTTATAAAAAAAAATGTTAAAATTTAGATTTTTTATAAAAATGATAGTTTTAGAATTTAAAAAATATTTATCGAAGTTAAAGAATTTTTTTAATAAATGGATGAATAACTCGTTAGTTTGGAGTCAACAACGCTTTCAATGATCTCATCGAAAGTAGTTAAAAAAATAACTTAAAAAACATTGTCCTGAAAATTTATGGCATCTTTTGTTTTACAAAATTCCCTCCACATTAGGGAGATATCATCGAGAGCTCAATAATAATTTCGACTTGCCTATATAATTTTGAACGAATTTAAAATTTATACCAAATTCCAAAATTTATAAAAACGGTCTATTTTGACTCAAATTTTAGATTTGATAAAAATCAAAATTTAATCATAAGTTGGTTACGACAAGTCATGAAATGATTTCATTCGTAAAATATCAACAAATTAAATAAAGAAACTTGGATGTGGAGGTTAATTTTTTGTATTAATATGATATTAGCATCACAAATCTTTCTCTAAACTTGATCGCTAAACTTGGATGAACATGTCTGAACTGCATCAGCCACTGTCAGAAAAATCCTATCTTCTCCTATCAAATTCGCCACGTTTGATGCATGCAATTTGTCCATCACCACATTACCAGGATTTGCAAGTACAAGCTGCAATAAATCCACAAAAAATCAATCACAAAAATTGTTTTTTTTTTTTTGGTTAAAATAATTGAAAAAATCAGGTTGAGAAGTGAGTATAGTAATAGTAGTACTTGAACTGATCTCTTTTGCAGGCTTCTATGGAGATCTTCGAGGGCGTGGATCCCACTCGTATCGATGTCGGTAACGGCTGCATAAAATGGCAAAAGGGGTCAAGATTTTGCGAGCGGAGAGCGTAAAATTTTCAAGAAATTAAATCTGCTTACGCGACATTTCTACGATCAAGAATTGGATTTTGGGTACGCCGCGGGCTACTAGGCCCTCGTCCTCGTCGGTCAGCCACCTCAGCAATCTGCAGGAGTCGAGACGGAGGAGTTTTATTAATAATACGCGACAGAGTATTGAAAGCAGTTATGATCAACAAGCTCATGTCCGATGGTAAGAAGAGTAATCTAAACATAAGTGGAAAAGCATGCACTTTGGGAGCAATAAGTTTTTTACTATTTCACTGAAAATACACGAGGGGGTGTTGAAAGCAACTCGATTTAAAGTGGAAAAACACACTTTAGATGTTTGTAGATTCGACAATCTCAATTAGTCCGGTTTTGGTCTGGTTGGGACAATTTTTTAGCATGTCCTAAAAAATCCGAATTAGCTCAACCTAGCCCGAAAATTCGGGCCGTAGATATTTAAACACACATATACTATGGTTTTTTGAGAGTACTGTAGTCTTAAAAACTACAATCGTTAAGGACATTTTGGGCTATTACTTGACGAATTTTGCACATAGACAACGGTTTCTAAAAAATTTATAGTAGTATTATAGGCTCTATATGCTACTATTCACTAATATACAAATGCATGAATATTGTTGGAATTGAGTAAGTGACAACATTATTTGTTGAATTTAACAAGTTAGTAACTAAAAGGGAGAAATATTTACCTTTCTCTAATATAGTTAGAATTAGAGAAGTAAATGGCAGAATCAACTCTTATAATGAGAACTCCTTCAACCTTAGTTGCCTCTGGATATTGCTGAATATTCCTATACACATTTGTGCCTGGGATTTTCCCAAGAAGGGCTGTTCTTGGCCTAGTCACTTGCAGCAGCAGCTTCGCGAACGATATCGACACCTGTCGAGACACGACACGATTAGGTTTACCCGGCTCCAAACCCGAGACCTTTTGGCCCAAAAAGCAACAAGTTTTCCCCAAAATCCTTACCGCGATCAAGAGGCCGATCTCCACAGACACGAACACGACACCGAGGAAGGCCCCCATGCACGCGACGAAGTCGAACCGGTCGATCTTCCATATCAAGATGGCGGCCTCGTAGTCGATTAGGCCGATCACGGCCGAGATGATGATGGAGGAGAGGATGGCGTTGGGCGTGTACTCGAAGAGAGGGGTGAGGAAGAGTAGGGTGAGAAGCACGACGATCGACATCACTATGTTCGACACCGCGGTTTGGCACCCGGCCATGAAGTTCACCGCGGACCGCGAAAACGAACCTACAATTAGGCGATTCGCGAGGGTAAAATAGTAATTTCACGCACGAGTGGATAATGAAAGTTAAATTAGTTTATTTTATATAAGCTCAACAGACTCTTCTATCAACTTGCATTAACCATTTATGGGAAAAATGCAAAATAGAAAAAACCAGAACCGAAACTACTAATTCACGGCCCTAGCTTCCTTCACGGGCCGGTTCTTGCTCAAACTTTCCGGAACCGTAATCCGTAAATGAAGTTCACCGCAAACCGCGAAAACAAACCTACAATTAGGCGATTCCGGGGGTAAAATGGTAATTTCACACAGTAGTGGATAATGAAAGCTCAACTTTTTTTATCCAAAAAAAAAAAAATTGACCTTTCATTATCCCCTCATGTGTGAACCATTTATAAGCTCAACATACTCTTCTAGCAACTTGTATTAACCAGAACCGGGTAGCTTCTTTCACGGGCTGGTTCCGAGCTGGTTCAAAACGGAACCAGGTCCAAAACAACGTATATAGATAGTCTTTCTCGTATTTTATTTCATCAATACGACTATGTTGCTACCTGTGGCGACGTAGCAAGACGTCATCGAACCGGCAATGTTCATAGCTCCAAGAGCAACCATTTCTTTGTTTCCATCAATCTGATAGTCTTTCATGGCAGCAAAAGTCCTTCCAATGGCAACAGCTTCCTAAGACAACAATCAAACATAAACATCAAGAAATCAAAAAGGGTCTAAACTTCTCATCATTAAATCTCCAAAAAATTAGTTAAAAAAAAAAAACAACAAGAAACACTCACTGTCAAAGCAACCATGCCAGCAACTATCCCAATCTTAACACCTTTCAACACATAATCCTTAGTGAAGTATATCTCATCAACAGATGGCCTATTTATGCCCCTCTCTATCTCCTTCACCTGTTTTTCCACAACACGAAACGCGTCTGTCACAACGAAGGCCTCGAAATAGGAGAATACAAGCGAATTAAACGAGGCCTTACAATCTGCACGCCTTTCTCCTCCGCGTGGCTAACGTAGACAATGAAGGTGGAGAGCACGACGGATATGAGTGGAGCAATCGCCGCTATCCAAAAGAGGTTCTTGTACCTCTTTCCCTGCACAAAAACGTCGCCTTCGTTAAAAGGCCTCTTTCGACAACGAAGATAGCAAGAAAATGAAAAACGAAATCTTACAATGTACTTTGCTAGTAGAAGAAACAATAGAAAACTTGCTCCAATGAGAATAGTAGGCACATTCCACTGCATATAACACAACAAACATAAGCAAGATAGATATATATTTCTATATATATATATATATATAGAAAAAGAGAGGTGCTCACTCCATGAGGGGCAGAGCTCAAGATAGAATGCACTACAGAAATGATATCTGTATTCTTGGTAAACTTTTTTATTCCCAAAAAGCCCTTGAGCTGCTGAAGAGCAATAGTAATAGCAGCACCACCCATGAATCCAACAATGGCAGCATGTGAGAGGAAATCTATCAAGAATCCCAATCTGTTCACACAAATATAGGCATCAAGACTTTTTCAAGTTGGGTAATGGTAGAAATTTTCATACCTAAGAATGCCGAGGGTGGCTTGTGTGATCCCGGCAAAGAAAGTCGCGGTGAAGGCCAGCCTACGGTAGACATCAGGGTTGGCGACCGGATCAACCTCGTCTTGCAGCAGAGTCCCCAGCAGCAACGACACCACAGCAACCGGCCCGATTGCTATATCCCTCGAGCTCCCCATCAATGCGTAGATCAGAGGCGGGACAAAGCTCGAATCTTTAACAAACAAAGCTAAGCCATATCAAGAAATAACACTACTAAAAACACACAAATTCGACTAGTACTAATGCCACTCACATAAGCCATATTGAGGAGCCAAATTTGCAAGCTTGGCATAACCTATATCCTGTTGTTGCAAAATCAGTTAGGGAAACATGGCTAAAAACGACGAATTTCATCGAGTTAAAAGCCTACTTGAGGGATGCAGAGGCTGGCAATGGTGAGCCCTGCTATTAAATCGCCCTTGAATTTGGTGAGAGTGTAGCTTCTGCCCCACGAGAGGATCGGGAAAACGGCCTCGACTCCTAGAAGGAGCTTGCGCGATCTCGATTGATCCTTGAACGAGCGGAGAGGGTCGTCAGCGAAGAACGTCTCCTTAAGAGTTGCAGAGAACTCCTTCCACAGCTTCTGCTTCGGAGGGACGCCAACCTTGTATGGCAACACGGGATGGCGTGAAGACGTCGACTCCATAGCCTCCGTTTCGTCTCTAGGATCTCCCATCAAGATTGTAGACTACAGCAATGGGATCATCAAATTTTGCTCATGGAAATTCTTGATTTAGAAATGATTTGCTAATATTTGCATAAACCTTTCTATAAACCTCTAGATAAAAAAATTTACACCTAAAATCCAAAATCATTACATTATGTGGGATTCATCTTGTACTAATCAAGAATTGTCAATGTGAATCTCTAGAAACATCCTAGAATTAGGTCAAGATTCACTATTACAAAGCAAAAGAAGCAACCACATTAAATCACATAAATGTACAAATCAAGTAGTGATAGTTACCATCATGTTTAAACAGGCAAGTCCAACAACTTATTTTTCCCACTAAAATCAACATCTAATTATGGAGCATAGAGTAAACAACATAGATAAAATTAGGGGAAAACCACAAAACACACACTTTATCCACATAAAATTTCAAGAATCAACAAGTAATCTCATCTTTTCACTACACATTCTACACGACAATCCTAATTGATGTAATTTATTCATCAATTAAGAAAAAAAATATCCAAGAATTCTCACCTAGAAAGTGAATGGCACTTCCTACAGCAGAAGGGCAAAAGGGCCACTAAATAAATACTCCATCTTCAAAGGGCCATTCTGTAACATAATTTTTTTTTTCCAAGAAACACTAGAAATCGGTAACCACTTCCCTTTTTCTGGATTATAACTCTCACCCAGATAAAATTTGATGGGCCACAACAATTTTTATCGAAACAAGTGGTAAAATTGCTTCAAAGATCAAATCTTTCTGGCTTCTTCGAACAATTAATTGTCTGAAAACATGAAAAATCAATGCAATGCAACAAACCCTCTTGGTTTCTTGATCAAATTAATTTGTCTAAAAAACCCAGTTTTCCTGCATAAAAAGTGTAATGTGATGGAAATTCAAGATTTTGGGGAATTAATAGTGCCGGAAATTAATTAAGCAGCAAATAATTGTGCGTCAAAACGTTGAATTGAGTGAGGAAATTGTTCAACTGCAATTTGTTATGAGGCATCCGAGGTTTGAGGAATATTGATGTTGTCCGATTAAAAATAATGGTTACAATTTGCATGCATGTAGATGGAAAGTGGGATTAAATTATGATTTGAAATGGTCCTGTTCTTGATTTCGTATGTGTATTTGTACGAGGACGGAATATTGTATAAAATACGTAAATATTAAGAGGATTTTACGTAAAATACGTATTTCATTTAAGTACCAAGTCAATAAGAGACGTCAATGGTAATTATGATATAATTAAAGAGCATTAATCGAGGTAGATAATCTGATAAAGTAATGAATATCGAATCTCCTAGTTTTGGTGTTTTATCAATCGGCAAAAAAAGAAAATATGTTTAATTAATTGCTAAAAAAAATGCCGCTTTTGATTTTCGACACGTTTTAAAAGTAGCTACTATAATAATATCATGCATTTTTTGGTTTGTATCAAAATTGATACGCTCAAAGGCTCAAGATATTTCGAAGATATCTTCAAAAAGTCATGATACATTATCGTCAGAAAACAAACTGAATATAAACCCGATTTCTTATAGATTAAAATGTGATGATATTATTATAATAATTTGTAAAATGCTAGAAAAAATGAAAAAAATAAGCGACGTCGTAGATATTTCAACAATGTAAAATTAAAATGATTATTCAATATGGTTCCACACTTGTGCGATCGGCCCATACTCGTTATCATATTTCGGGCCCAAACCTAAAATAGAATTAAACAATCGGGCCGTGTCAATAAATATGTTTTGACCCGAACAGTTTCGGGCCGTCCATTTCGGCCCACAAATCAATCCCGCCGGGTTTCAAGATCACCGGATTCCTTCGGCCGGTGGAGAGTTCGGAACGAGCCCGTATAGAAGAAGGGTGATGGATATATGTAAATCGAAACAACATTATATGCGTCGAAAATCCACAAGGCATGTCACTCCTCCGTTGTTGTAGATCGAATCTCATGATGTGTTTGTTAGTTTTCAGATAATTCGTCATTGGATTATTGGTAGGCCGTGATACTTTTGTTAAAATTTCATTAATTTGGTACTAATTTAAAAAATAGTTTATTCTTGTGCTTAACTATGAGTGACTGAAAATTAATGAAAAAAATGAAATAAATAGCCGACAGCATAGAATTATTGTTGTTCAATAATAACTTAGGTATAAGATAGTAATATATTGCAACTAGCTAGGTCACAAGTGCGAGTTGCCAACTTTTTAGGTGATTGTAAGTTTGTAGCTTGTGATGTGCTCTAGATTTTGTATGTTCAAAGATTTTGATTAATAATTCACCCACCATTCTAAATAGGAGTAATATTCAAATGTATGAATCATTTTTCGTGTATTTTATGATCTAATATTTTAAAAATATTTAATATAGTTTGATAATTGTTCCATTATTACAATTAACCTGTCGCATTAGCAACCTATAGTCACGCCAATTTTCCTTAGATGCCATTAGATAATCAAACTAAATTTGTGACAACTAAAATACTAATTTTCGGGCCACATTTTAGTATTAGCCCTTTTAAATATGTGCACCAACTGGCTAGCAAATAATAATAATAATAATAATAATAATAATAATAATAATAATAATAATAATAATAATACATATTGCATAAAAAAATTTAGTTGGATATAGGATAGATCTTATGGAGGTATAGATTAGGCCAAATGTAGGAAACGAATGAATGGAGATAAGATAATTTCAAAATTTTCGGCATAGAATAAACCTCTTTTAAGAAACTCTCACATTACAGATAATACTTTTTCCAGAATCTCTAGATTGTTAGATGTTATTACAAGATCAATTCAAATCAAGATATATATTAGTAATATCGAATTAAACTTTAGTATCTACATTTTAAAGTAGATATGTCAAACGTCATTTTCATTTCATTTCAACTTTAAAGTCAAATTGAACTTAAGAAAAGGAATCGCAACTATTCATCATGCTATATATAGTCAAATAAAAATATGTTAGTTAAAGTTTCAATTTTTAGTTAGTGAATGTTACACATATTTTAATTTATTTCAATAGGTCAACGTTCGATAATAGACTACCTATTTCCAAGTATATATACGTGTCTGGTCTGTAGTATTTGTCATATCTTATTATGTATTACGTGTATTTTACAAAGATAGATACATAAATATTGCATGAAAACAATAGCTAATGTGTGTAATGTATGCAATTCATTAACCGCCACTATATATGTGACAAAAGAAATAACTTTTTTATTAATATTATTGTTATATACTTACTAGATATGCAAGAAGAATAGAATATTGCTGGGGTCGTTGCACATGGACTGAATAATTTATTAGAGTATTTATTCTATTCCCAAATATTTGAAATTTTGAGGAAAAGTTTTGTGGAAAAATGAGGAAAAATAAATTTATGTTACAGAATTCACCGGAGAAGGCAAAAATGAGGTGGTCTTTTTAAGAGGCTATTTAACAGAGCAAGGCCCACAAATTGTTAATTATATGGATATCATGATTTATGGTATCTTAACATATAAAATAATAATCCCATACAAATTTTTGTGTTTTTTTAATACTTTACAGCCCCCCAAAAATAGAAACAGCTTCATGATCAAGACAAATTTGACGTATAAACAAAATTTCCCAAAATTAATGATTAGTTTCTACATGTGTTTTGATGATACATTGATGCATATGATGTATGTATTTACATTACTTTAATACAAAATAAACAAAACTAAGAGAATATTTCACATCACAATCAATTAAAAATGCAAAAAAATGTTGGATTTCTCAATCAGAAGACGAAAAATCAACGGAACATATCGTTCCAAGGTTAGTGGATTTGATCACTCGAAAAAGAGTAGAGCACTAAATAAAGCAAGAAGCAAAAACCACATATTTATTGAACAATTGCCCAATGAAAATGTTACCTACAGAAAATATTGGACCATTAAATAAGTTGAGCCCATCTTCATGTTGTCAGAAAAAGAGAGAAAAAAATGTTAGGTGATAATCTCTAACAAGCCACAACCACAATGCTACATTCGAAAATTGATTTGAAAAAATTTATTAGTTTATAATTTGTGATATTTTTAAAAAAAATATATATTATTAAAGAAAGAGAACCTCACTCGCACACTATTCCCTTTATGTGAATGCACTTAAAAGTCAATAATATATTCTGATTTAAAATTGTAAATTTTTATAATAAATATTTTATGAGTTTGTGTTTATCATATATGCTATTTGTGTGGTAGTCGAATCTTTAGTAATGAAATTTCACAGATACATGTTACAAAATAAATAGTGTAAAATAATGTTGAAATTCTCCTTTCCCCACCACATAGTTTTACTTCACTATTACATAAATGGACTAAAACTGAATCAGATACACCATTATGTTTATACTAATTATAACGACATATATGATGCAAAGTTAGTGTTCAAGGGCTCTGGCTCAGAGTTATCCAAATCAGTTGAGATCGTTTTCGTTGTTGTCGTTGTCGTCGTTTTTTTCTTTCCTTTTAAAAGTATAAATCAATAGACAAAATCACACCAGAAAAATAAATCAGTACTATATCACATAAATTTTGTGCGACGAAACTCAATCTAAATGACTTTAGGTGCTAAATATTTGAATTTTATCTTTACTTATAAGGTTAATAATAAATATATATGAATAAATAGACAAAAAAAATAATACTAATAGTTTTAATTTGCACACTTTAGAGTTTAGTTTGGAAATAAAGTGAAGTTGAAAAAACGAAGCCTATAGAAGACTTTTTTGGTGCCCTAGTTGGTCTTCACCGTCCTAATTTGTGTTCTTGTCACAAATGAGTTCCACCTAAAGATTTGTATACTAAAAATTGACTTGCAACTATTATAAATTTATACACTTAAATTTTTTAATGAAAATATAATTTCCATTAAATCAAGTCGAACCACTCTCGATTATTCTCTGAACTAATGAAAATGTCTCTCATCCATTTTTTGGCTTTGGAAAATTGACGTGGCTTGCCGGATATCACTTCAATACATGAGCATTTGAATGATAGTCATACTCATTGGTTGTATATCACGTCAAATTTCCATATTAATCACGAACCAACGACCAATGTCATTTTTCATAATTGGAAAAATGAATGAGAGCATAATTTATAAAATCGATAGTTTATGATTTAAAAAAAAATATTTCTAGTGGATAATGATATAATCCACAATGCTAATTAAATTAAAATTGATATTTACTTATAAAATTAATCTACTTTTTAAGTCCTTCATAAGTATTCGTTTGGATTAATTGATATATGTCTATCTCGCCAAATTCTTTCGCAATCCCAAACTTGAAGATATATAGGCTTGCCCGCTACATTAATGTGGCAATTACTTTTCTGCGGCCGGCCACAACATTGTGGCCGGATCCGTCCCGGTTTGACCGGGTTTGACCCGGGTCAAACCTGTTGATCGGTCAAATTTTTTTTATTATTTTTATTATTTTTATTTTTTATTTTTTTTAATTTTTTTAATTTTAATATTAATTTCGAAACTAATGGCGGAGCCGTTTGTTGTTTGTCGTCCCTATTATTGTTTGCCGCTCCTATTCTAAGCCATGAGTCGAGCGAGGG
>JAYJMF010000030.1:6113851-6138686 GCA_036873715.1 Salvia sclarea
CCCCCCCCCCCCCCCCCCCCCCCCCCCCCCCCCCCCCCCCCCCCCCCCCCCCCCCCCCCCCCCCCCCCCCCCCCCGAAAGAGTCCCATCCAAGAAAAGTAAGGCACACTGAACATGACGGTCTTAAAAGGAAAACACAATTAATCATTAATCAATACACTGTATAAATCATTTTATGGAATTTTTAAAGACTAATGTTCTGAAGATGTGGCTTAAGTGAATGACATGATAATATGAGGATTTCCAATTTGCAACTAGTCAGTGGTTATATGATTATTGATAAAAAGACACTGTTCAGTAATGGGAAGAGTGTCAGTCAAAACAGGATTTCTCTATATAATAGATGCAGGTAAGCTTTCTGACCTCAGCCGACCAATCTCGTCTTCATGAGATGATGCAGCAGCTAATGCAAACCTCCGTTTTCCATCCAGTGCAGTTAACCTCTATATTCCATATAACACAGCCAGATAAGTAGAAAAGCTTTTGGCATTTACAATTACTATCAAGCCAAAAAAAGGTCACAACCTCATAGGTACTGATAAGTTCTTTGTCATCACTTAAAGAGTCACGTGCCTCAGAAGCCTCAATAGAGATTGACATCATACCCTCCACATCCTACAAACAAGTGAACTTATATCACAAAGATAAGTAAAATTGAAATTAAAATGCTAACGATAAATATGAACACCTTAAAGGACTAAAGGATAGCATAAGCCTCTTCGGACCAGCTTTTTATGGGTTTAATGGGATCGTACAGGTATTAAACTTAACGACCATATTCAACAAAATCACATTAGTCATACTCACCTTCAGAGTTGTGTTTAGGTTATTCCTTGCATTACTGAGGAGCTTTATTTGGTCGTGATTATCAATCAATGTTTGGCATTCTTGACACAACCTATATAAAGGAACCCAGGTCATCTTAAAGTTAAAGCACCAACAAGGCACACATTCATAAAACATGGGAGATCATATTCATACTTTTCAATCTCAACAAAATTTTCTCTGAGATGACTTATTATTGTCTCTGACAAGGACAGTGACTCAAGACCTTCTTGTGCCTGCTCAACCTGAATTTGAAAGTAGGAGAGAGAAGTTAGATGACTGGAAATAGACAAAGGAAAAGAAGATCGTGCTGTCCCCACAACCATACATCTCAGAAAGCTACAGTGGAAGACATTGAACTTCCACTACAATAATTTAATTTTTAAAAAGAAGGTTTACAGGCTCAGGTCTCAGTTTGTACCTGTTCAACAACCATTGTACTGAGTTGTGCATCATTTGCCTGAAACCAAACCATAAAGAAAATATCCATCACCATATGCAGTATTAATCTCAATGTAATGCAAGCTGAAATAATAAAAGGAATCCAGAAACTGAAACTGACAATCAAGTATCTTAACTTCTAATCATCTGGGATAAAAAGTTCAAAGGCAAAACCTATAAAACAAATCCATCTCAGAAACTCTTGTTGGACAAAGCAGTGGCAATTGAATACAGAATAAAATGAATACGAGGCGCAGATTACTTAGACATGATTGATGTCCTAAACAAGATTTTGTTACAAATTGGGGCAATCAAAGGCCACTCAAAAGAGAATAAAATGTTGGATTCATCATGCATAGAGACTAAAAGCAGGGAGGCTAGACTTAAAAATCTTATGATCAAGCTTACTTCTTATTCTGCAAATAGTCATAAACGAAGAATGCTTTGAAAAGTCGGTTTTATTATAAAGCCGTAGTTAAGAGGAAGAATAAAAGGAGTGGAAAGAAGAAAACTGAAGAGTCTGGTCGTTGTCAACTTATTTAGATATAGCAAAAAATATCCTAACTACCTCTACAAATTCCTTGCCTGAATACGGCGGTGAGTTTATTCTCTCGGTGACCTTCAATATCACATTAATCTTTTGATCTCATTGCAAAAATTAAGCTACGAACATATCTACCGGAAAAAGTTAGTTCTGACACAATCACTACAGTTACGCATATCTGAACTAAAATGCCGTAGTCTCACAAAATTTCACGATAGAACACTAAGCAGCCATAGCCACCAAAATCTTTGCAAAAGTTCATTTATCCAAGAAGCTATTACTTCTAAGTTCTAACCTCAATAAAGTAATAACAAATATAATAAAACAAGATAAACGAAACACTCGATGTCTACTGCTTTTCTTCAATAAAAAAGACTGCCAAAAGCATCGCCTCCACCACAGAAAGAAAAAGAGATTACGAGCCACCACCGGTGCTTAACAACCCCGAGCTGTGATCACATTCATCACAAAATGCCACAGCAATAAGAAACAAAGAAGTCTCCCTAATAGCCCAATCCATCAAAATTCGAAGCTCCACACCCCAATAAACACATAAAAACAAACTCATTTCCCTTCCGCAACTTCAATTTGAAGCTCCACAGCCTATCCTAACACAAACCAACACTATTACCAAACGCTACTCATAAATCTCAACTCCACGAACTTATAAACCAGCAGATTAAGCTACAGATCAACAAAACAAACCAAAATTCATTCAACCAAGAGCCGTGATCACATTCATCACAAAATGCCAACAGCAATAAGAAACAAAGAAGTCTCCCTAATGGCCCAATCCATCAAAATTCAAAGCTCCACACCCCAATAAACACATAAAACACTCATTTCCCTTCCGCAACTTCAATTCGAAGCTCCACAGCCTATCCTAACACAAACCAACACGATTACCAAAAGCTACTCATAAATCTCAACTCCACGAACTCATAAACCAGCAGATTAAGCTGCAGAGCAACAAAACAAACCAAAATTCATTCAAAATACAGCGTAATTGCGCAACAAAAACCTCCAAAACGAACCTGTTGACGGGAAATGTAGTCAGTTTTGATCGAAGCGATGGACAGCAAATGCTCCGGCAGCGACAGCAGCTTCGCCACCTCCCGCACCGCCGCCTCCTTCGCCTCCACGCCTAGATCCTCCGCCATCATCTTCCCAAACCGCTCCGCCGAGCTCAGATCCCTCCGATTAATCGGAGTTTCTGTAATAAATTTCTTTATTTATTTCTTTTTTCAGTTGGAAATATTCAGAATTAGTGGAATAGTCAATAATGGTCTTAACCGGATCGTGTTGAGAAGAAACAGCAAAGAACTGCAGCGACTTTATTTGGGCCGGGCCGGAAATCGGCCCAATAGCATATCGATATCGGGCCTTCAATTTGGGCTTTTAGTTAGCCCAATAATTCCTGCAAACAATAAAAGTTTTTCCAATCTCAAATAAATAAGAAAATAAAAATCCATATATATTTGACTATTTAGTTTTTTGTACTCTAAAATCTAAATTAGTAGAGCACATTTCATACTACCATCTTCTTTTCAAATTTATCCTAATTCCTAAGCTATCGACTTTGATAAATTATAATTCAAACAATTTACAAATTTTCATTAACAAACAATTTTTCCGATACCTTGGAGCTAAATAGAATCATTCTAAATTTGGCGTGTCTTGACTAGAAATATTAATCGCGTCAATTCACTTGATTTCATGTTATTTTCGTGCTAAGATATTTTGATCCAAATCTTAACTCATTCGATTTTAAACTAGCCCTTCAGCCCAAAATATTTATGATTTTTTTTGTATATATATGAATTTTCTTCATAACTACTTTTTTTTAACAAAAATTGGATCGTTTGTTCTCAATCAAAATATTTAACTTTGTATTAAATATAAAATTAGGTGTCATTTCAATACCAATTTACATGATAACTATTAAATTACTAATAATTTGAAACGCATTTACACGTAAAATTATGATTGAAAATTTGGGATAAACCTTTGTCAAAGCTTGGAATAATTTAGAATACACGTTACAGTTACATTTGTAGAAATATGTCCTTTATAGTCGAAGATATCAGATAGTTTTACATAAATTTATATATGACCCGAGATAGTATATTGAAAATGATTTATTTACCAAAGTCGATTGCACAAGTTATAATTTACTAATTTTACACGTAGCTACTAAAGCTACGAACCTACGACTAATTAATTTGTGGTTTTGATTTCTAATTTATTAACCCCATTTCTATGCCTCACCTGCATCTTCCATAAATATTGATATTTCCCTATTAAAACTACAACATTTACTCTATCTTGAACATTAAAATATTCCACTACAATATACGAATATGAGTTGTTTGTATTAGTTTGTTCAATTAATAAAAATATATTTGGTTCTTAAAAATCGATGGAAAATAAAAATAAAAAATACAACATTAATTCAAATACATATGCATACTATACAAAGTGATATATAACTTGTCTATAACAATATTATTACAGCAGTGATTTGATAAAGAAAATTACAAGAAAACATTTAATGCCCTCATTTAAAAGGATGCAATTTGTTTGGTGGGAGTTATCTATTAGTTTGTGGCAAAGAATTAATTAAAGGTGATAATATGCCAGTTACTGTTTTTAGGAGGAAAATATAAAAAAAGAAATATGAATTTAATGAACATGTCTTGCTTAATTAGTTTGAAATCATCAATTAATTAATAAACTAATTAGTGATACCAATCAATCTAATTCTGAAATCTCATCTCTACTTATCTTTCATCAAAAATGGAGAAAAATCGAAGAATATCACGAAATCATAAAGTTGGAAACACAGTGCATTACTGGTAAAAGTAAAACAACCACACCTAAAATAAAGTGGGAAATGTAATAAAATGGTTTTACCTCTGATTATTTCATTTTTAGCTTATATTACTATTAACTGCCACACCTTATAAAAGTAACATTAAATAGAACTTGGCCAATAATATCAGTCAAAACATTCTTCTATGGAGTATATATTACACTATACCACATGTAAAAATCACTTAATTTCAGCAATCTCCTTTATATTACAAATAGAAATTTCGATCTCTTTTTTAACTCTAAAAACTTTACCCTTCGCAACACTATAAATCCCACCACAAATTCTTCAAAACCAAACAAAAACACAAACAAAAAAAATTACATACATTAAAAAAAAATTACATCATGCTTCTGAAATATCACTGCATTTTACTTATCTTAATCTCTGCAAATTCCATCTGCGCAAAAGCTTCCAAAATTCGTCGCTACCGCTTCGTCGTGAGTGCTTCTTCTCCCTCGTCTTCATGTTCGTGTTCGTGTTTTTTATTTTATTTTTTAAATTTGTGACGAAGGAAATTCGCAGTTATGAATTTGTTTAATTTAATTTTTGAAGGTTAGGGAAGCTTTATACGAGAGATTATGTGAGAAAAAGTGGATTTTGACAGTGAATGGGAAATTCCCGGGGCCAAATCTCAAGGTTCATGCAGGGGAGACCATAATTGTGGACGTTTTCAACAAGGGAAATTACAATATTACCCTCCATTGGTAAGTACATTTTCTTGATCCTTACCCTCCACGCCGTGTCCAAATCCGTCTTTTCACGAATCGGACATTTTTCAGGCACGGAGTGAAGCAACCTAGGAATCCGTGGACGGATGGGCCCGCGTATATCACCCAGTGTCCGATCCAGCCCGGCAACCGGTTTAGTCAAAAGGTTATATTTTCTACGGAAGTAGGGACGCTTTGGTGGCACGCCCATAGCGACTGGTCGCGGGCAACGGTGCACGGGGCCATCATCGTGTACCCAGCCCCCGGGGCCACGTACCCGTTCCCTAAGCCCAATGCGGAAGTCCCCATCATTCTAGGTGAACGGTATAAATTCGTATTGTATTATTAGTACATTTCGTGTTTACAACATCTTTTTTTTGCTTTTGTTTTTGGTGATAATTAGGAGAGTGGTGGAAAGAGGATGTGATGAAAGTGATGGAGGAATTTGTTGCCTCTGGAGGGCTTCCAAGGGACTCTGATGCTTATACTATAAACGGCCAGCCTGGCGACCTCTACCCTTGCTCGTCGCGTCGTAAGTCAATATTTTTTCTCTTATTCACGACCACCTCATCTAAAAACTTAATTCAAGCTCAAAAGAAATGACTAGAAATGGGAAAGTCAAATTCAAGATGGCATTTTGCTTTCGGTGTTACATAATAGAGAATTTCGTGTGGCTAATTATTTCACGGGTCTTGCAGATAGATTCGTCATGAAAGTGGGGCCCGGCAAGACGTACCTCCTACGCATAGTCAACGCGGACATGAACGAGATCCTCTTCTTTGGGGTGGCGGACCACCTTCTCACCCTTGTTGGGACGGATGGGTGCTACACCCAGCCCCTCACGAGGGACTACATCGCGATCAGCCCCGGCCAGACGATGGACTGCCTCCTCCACGCCAACCAGAAGGCTGACCGGTACTACATGGCCGCCAGGCCCTACATCAACGGCGCCGGGATCACCTTCAACAACTCGACCGCCACCGCGATCCTCCAATACGAGGGATCCTACACCCCATCCACCCAACTCGAATTTCCCAATATACCCCCAATCAATGACACCCAAGCCGCCCTAAACTATACCTACACCATCAAAAGCCTAATCTCCACACTCCACCCATACAAAGTCCCTCAAAAAATCGACAAACGCATCACCACCACCGTCTCCGTCAACGTCTTCCCGTGCGGCCCGGGAGAGACCTGCGACGGCCCCAACGGGACCCGCCTAGCCGCCGCCATGAACAACGTGAGCTTCTCCTCCCCGCCCATCGACATCCTCGAGGCCTACTTCTACCAAATCTCCGGCATCTTTAGCAAGAAATTCCCCAATTCCCCACCATTTGTTTTCAACTACACATCCGATTTCATCCCCTTCGAGCTTGAAATCCCTAAAAGGGGCACCAAAGTCGCAATGCTAAGGTACAACTCCACAATCGAGCTAGTTTTCCAAGGTACAAATCAAGTGGTTGGGCTCGATCACCCAATGCATCTACATGGATTTAGTTTCTATGTTGTTGGTTGGGGATTTGGCAATTTTGATCCACACAAAGATCCCTTGAACTATAACCTCGTCGACCCACAAAAGCGTAACACAGTGATCGTCCCGAAAAACGGGTGGACGGCCATTAGGTTCACTGCCGACAATCCAGGTATATGTTCAAGCTTCGTCCAACTAATTATGAGCCCGTGTCGACTTTTTTTCTAATTTGGGACTAATTTTTAATTTTGAAAATGATTTTTTTTAGGGGTTTGGTTCTTGCATTGCCATTTCGAGCGGCATCTAACGTGGGGGATGGACACGGTGTTCATCGTGAGGAGCGGGAGAGGGCCGGCGGCGCGTGTGCTTCCACCGCCGCCGGATATGCCACCGTGTTGATCATCATTAGTGGTTAATTAATTGTTGAATTGTTTGATTAATTGATTTGGAATATGTTGCACGAGATCATGTCACATTGCACCTAGCTATAAATTATGAGGGAATTAGATATTTGAACTACACACTCCATAATTTGATATACTTTTTGGACTACATTTTGAAATGTCACAAAATAGACTTGAGTTATTACTTATTAGTGCGGTTTCGCACCTACTAGTTTTTAATGATGACTTGCACTAATTTGGATTACGTGCCAAAGTTGGTATAAAGGATTATGATGAATAGACATCCATAATTGGCACATGGGATCTTATATTCCATTTTTGGTATTTCACTTTAGGTTTCATTTTGATGTTTTTTAGTTTTTAATAATTTATTTTCTTTAATATTGTGTTATTATGTTCGAGTATAATTTTAAAAATATAAGTAGGGATCACTAGTGCATGTTAGAGCTTATGGAAATTTTTGTATCTAATTGACATTGATAGTTAAAAATGATTATTTGGGTTGACTAATCCAAAATTATGGTATATGAATTTTTTTTAATTCTAATTCTTTTGTAATAAATGTTAAACATATATGATATATGGTTCAGTTATAATAATAAGATTCATGGATATTATTTGTACCATATGTAGGAATTTGAAGGGAGTTCAAGGTTTAATTTGTTTTTCATTTCTTTGAAAAGGTTCACAAGATAGATAATTGTGCTAATTATGGCCAATAATATATTTGGTTTTATCACTGATCAAGAGTTGTTAATCTCATTTAGTGAATATTTTCTTCCAAGTTTGTGCCTGAAAGTTTTAATATCTATTTGGTTTCTGCGAATGACATTACTTATGTATTTGGATCTTGAAACAAATTATATTGGTCCACTTAAGATTTTGGGCCGGCCCAATTCTTAAAGATTTAGTCCAAAAAAGTTCTGATTTTCTCTTTCAAGAATAACTAATTTAATCAAGTCCTTCTATTTTGCCAAGTCTTGCCTTTAAAATGATAAACTTCATTTTTGATATATTTATGAAATGAACCTAACTATATTGAATATACGAGTAACTTTGAATTAAGAATTAAGAATTTTGGCCTATTTTTGTGAACGTGCACGTTAAAATCACATTTACAGTAGGGAGGTAATTGTTTTTTTATTTTATTTAATTATTATTGTAAATGTTAGAGGTTTTTTACTATTTATATTCTAAGAATTACACATATACTGACCTCTTTTAAGTGACTAATTAGATAGAAACGTATTATTAACTAAGTTGTGTTTCGTAGTCAAAAGTATCAAATCATAATTAAAAAGCGTTTTCTATATAACGAAAATTCAACTAAACTTTATTACTATGCTATTACTGCATGTAACACCGATACGTTAACGTCGATCAAATAATTTTTTATATTTTACTGTACATATTATTTTTAAATTATTGAGTTTCTTCTCGATTATGATTTTGGGACCAAACGTTCAACACTTCCAAGTCAATGAAAGAGGTAGGTAGGATTGTGGTGAAGAATGTATTTATTCATATGTTAGGTAGATACACTTTATACCTTTTTATCGTTTTTCATTTTACATAAAGGGGTATATTTGTAAATCTGCCCGGCAGCTAGGATTAAGTCATTTTCAAATTTTCATATATTACTACTATATATCAGAATTATCTACTATTTTTGAGTGATTTGATGATTTGATCTATTCATCTACAGATTAAATGGGACCGTCAATCTTGAATATATTGGGGAAAATGAGTTGCACTTACAAAAGTAAAAATATACTTATATATAAAAAAAAATAACTAGTTCTATTCCTATTCCTTACTATATGTTGCTAATTCTACCTAATCCAGTTTAAACGTATTAGTTATATTAATGTCTTCGTATAATCAATTAAGCTTCTAAAATTCCAACTATATATGAAAAACGTTGAAAGATGTAACAATGGTGTTAAAAGGTTGGTGCATTTAATTTGAGGAAAATATTAACAATACAAATAATTGCTGAAACTAGGAGCTAGCGCAAACGATACTAATTATTTTCTCAAAAGTTTTGACATTTTATAGTTTTAGTTATATGTATAATTTGTTAATCAACTCATAGTTATTAATTGGTAAATCTAATACAAACAATACTCTTGGAAATTATTACTTATTAGTATTAATTGTAGTACTAAATATGATAATTTAGACAGCCTACACTACACATAGGGGAAAACACTTGATCAGAAAATTCAAAGTCTAAGATCTTTCAGTGCACTAGTCTTTTTCATACGCAACATTATGAAATAGTTTCCCCAATTATTCATAATCAAGTCACCGTCGTGTCACATATTTAATATTTGCATCCCTATATCGTCATATAATAGTATTATTGAAAACATAGTATTGCATACGAAGCTACGGAAATAGCCAGTTAATTTGTTGAAGCCCCATCATTAATTTAATTAATAATTAATTGGTTTTCTAATGTTATGGTATGATCAATTTGCATTTATTACAATAATTTGACTAAGCTGAACGACATTACGTAAAATATGTGTATAATGTAAAGTGTCCATAGCTAAATGAAAAACTCATAAACTTTGTGCATTTTGCTTTTATATATATACTTAATTATATAAATTGTTATAATCATACATTAGACATGTCCAAAATTTTCCGAAAACTTAAAGAGTTACTTCTGCATGCTTTATTAATCCATGTTGGAAGGAAATTTTTTCGAACAATTAAGACGTCGTGGGTTAAATCACACCACCTCATTTTATTTTCATTGAAAAAAAATTGTAATGATTTGTAATTATCTTGTTTAAGTCAAACCGGATAAAAAGTGTGAATTTTTAGCAACTAACCCGAATATAAATTTATTGTCATATGGAGTTGATTTTGCTTAATAAATCAATTTGGTCTTAATCGGAAATTTAATGAGAAGCGGTCGAATAATCACATCGGAAATAATTTGAGGTTTCGGCTCAATTAAATTCTAATCAAAATTTGTGAACTTGGTCCAACTTAATTAATATATTATACAACATTAATATTTCTTCACGGAAATACATATAATTAATGTTGATGTTCACAAACCGTAACAAAATTATGATTGTTTTTAAAAACATGCAGTAATTTGTTTATTTTTTGAGTTAATATTCAAATATGGTTTGTGAATACTTGGTATTAAAAAATATTCAAATTATTGACAATTCTCTCACTATATTGTCGATCTCTTAATTGAAAATTCTAAGGTCAATTCCATCAAATACCCTTTTTGTGAATATATCCAAACATCGTACACGTAACACGAATAATGATTATGGATAATTTAAAAACATAACTAATTAATTAATTAGGTAAGTAAGCAATTTATTAGGAATTTGATTGTTGCATTGCAATTTAAACTGTCATTATATATAGATGGGAAAAATATACCCATGGCTTTCATCGTCAAAGACGGCAAGTTAGCGATATGCTTCGATATCTAAATCATACAATATATCATTATCGATGTATTAATATAATTTAATTCTTTGTAAGTTAGATTTATTCGAGCAAATGATATGTGCATGAAGCGCTTGCAATTTGGATACGATAAGAAAGCGCGATGCAAATGCTTGAATTAATTTATTGAATTAGTAAAAGCCTTCGATTATAGATTAAAATTTGCAGTAATATAATAGCAAACTAAAAAATGTAAATCATAGTTTCTGAAAAAAAAAATGTAAATCATAGCTCTTTCTTAATAGGTACATATAAATTGTTGGTGATAGCGAAGTTATTTTTGGAAACACACACATAACAAGGGTGAAAAATTTCCACGGTAGACCTTACCGTGGAAATTGTTGCAAGTCTTACCGTGAAAAATATTATAAGTCCAGAATTATTGTCTTATAATTCTTGACTTGTTGTTATATATTGTAAAGCAAATTTATATGGAAAAAAATACACAAATTCAATTTAATGTGTGCAAGTGTAACACAATAGTGCCTATAAAATGCACCACATAGCACAATTATGTCAAGACTTCCACAAACAAATGCTCATATTATCGCTCTATCTTTATATTCAAAGTGAAAGAAGCGATAATGTGTTTATGGCGGATATGTTTCATTTTCGTTAAGACGATAATATTTATTGGTTAGGGTTTGAATTACGAGATATTTAAGACTAATTTGAGTAAATTGACTCACAGTCACACTCCAATTTGAGATTGGTTTTTTCAGGTTTTAAGATTCATCACGGAATTTTATTCACAAACGCGTCGTGTGTAGCTTAGTCTAATGTTGTTTTCAGTTAAAACCGAAGTTGAAACTTAATCCCACACATATAAATTAAGGGAAAAGATAAATCAACAAACTTTGTCTACAAAGTCTTAAATTAAATCATTTTTAATCTATATATCAAGACTTAATTATCAAGCAAATTGAACATCCTTTAATTATAAGCATCATTTAATAGACTGAAAAGATAATCAAAGAAAACAAAAAAGAATTAAACCAATTGTTTAGTCGCCAATAATACGTTGAATAAATGCGCACATTAAACTAAATCTTACTATATACCGAGTGACAAGGTTTGAGGTTTACGTACAATAATCCATCCTTAATTATTGATGTAATTTGGCGAGACATGCTAATCACATGCAGTCAGTATAAATTATATGAATATATCTATCCAAAATTCCAAATACAATACGTAATGGTCATGATAGCTAATTAATTAAATATTTTATCATCGTTATTAATTGAATTTGACTTGTGTCAAACTACTTTGCGTGCGGGCGTGATTTGGAATAAATTGACCTAGCTAAAGTTATTGGCCAAATTCAAATTCATGATTATAGAAGGAGGAAATATATCAAAATAGCTATTCTCATAGAATAAAAATTAAAGTTGATTCATAATATAAATTGTGAAATAAGAGGCTACATTTTATTTTTATATATTAATAAATTAATTTTTAGTTTTACTATATTACAAAGACTATTTTAATAGTTGTCACTTTACAAAATAGGTGTTACTAAATTATTAAAATTGAAGCTTAATTAAAAAATAGATACATCTATTGATGGAATTATATATAAACCGTGAACTAGTTTTTTCTATTTCACATAGTGAACTATGGCTAATATTGTTAAAATTAAATTAAAATACAGGAAGCTGAAATTGAAGAGAAAAAAATGTTAGTAGAATACAAAGATGGGATGATTCCAACGCCCTGGTGATATAAATCTAGTATTAAAATTTTATATTTCTTTTATCAGCACATATGTAATACTTACAGTTAACAACTTTTTTTTTTTTTGATGCTATGGTTGTAACGTTCTATTATCAAAGAAAGCAATATTAGTACTAAATAAAGAAACATATTTCACATTTTTTCATGTCGAACTGGTAAGAATATAGTACTAGAATTACTATTTTTGTGACGCATTTACTTACTAGAATTACTATTTTTGTGACGTATTTACTTACTAGACTTACTATTTAGCTTTTGTGACGTAAATTTACTTACTAATATACTAGTTTTGAGAAAAATATTTCATAATGTCAGCAAATGATTGTCAAACAATAATAGTACTAAAGTTAATTCTTTAAATTTCCCCTAAAATAAGCTATTCTTTAAATTTGGACATAGGAAGCTAGATATTGGAATTAATGGAATGTCGTAGTAGAAGACGACCCTCCACGTACAAATATTGTTCTATTATGTAGTTTTACATTCCATTTATATATTCCAAAATTAATTTATTAATCATTTATAATATTAATATTAACTATACTGACAACAACAAGCAGAACAGAGAAAATGGCGCACTAAGATATAAATAGACAAAGAAACATAATTACTACTTTGTTGCACATCAAGAAAAGTTGATTGAAACAGGACGACATATTAATTATTTATTACTAATAAAACCATCTTTTAGTTTTCATGCATTATCTAAAAATGGATAATTACCAAACAAATTGACTTTGATTCGAGTACTCTACCCAACAAGAAAAGCCACCTCCATTCACTTTCTAAAACTAAATCTAAATTATTTATCATTACAATAATTCCAATTATTTTTATATTTTTCTTTACTTTTATACACCTAAAGAAAATAAAAAAAGAAAAAAGAAATGGGCAATACATATAATATCATATGTAAATATATGTAATTCTTTTATATAAAAAACATTGAAACAAAATCAGTGTATGCATCATGCATGTATGACAGTAGCAAGTTAGTTAGATTAATCATAGATATTTTGCTCATTTAATATTCCCACAATTAAACTTTCACTGTAGATGAATCCGGTCAAAGACAAAACCATTTATTTATACCTTCTTATTTAAAATACAAAACCGATCATGATTAGAAACATAACTTAAAACGATGAAGCAAATAATATTTTTTACATGTTTTTAAAAATTTATAATTTAATTATAGTCTAAAATATTTGATTCCCATGGAATTCTAGTTTAAATTAAGAACATCCACACAAAAATAATTTAGGCATAAAGTGAAATAAGAGCAACCTATAAAAGGTGTACATAAACACGATAGAGAGAAACATTAATAACTAGGCATAATCCGTTGAATAATCAATAAAAGACAAAAAAAAAAAGCGAAATATATACACTGAAGATACGTATTTTAATCAATGTGAGAAGAGAAGCATAAATAACTAGGCAAAATATGTCGAATATTTAAATAAGGACATTTAAACATGACATTACACGTTCTTTCATAGATAATTAAGTGGTGAAATTCTTTTCTAACCTCAAAAAGTAGTGTTAATTCCCCACCATTCCGAAAAAGGAAATCGTGACACCACATTAATGTCAATGTCTTTTCCATTCAACTATCTTATCTAGTTATCTTGATAAAATCTTGTAAAATGTTAATGTGTTTATCAATCAATAAAATGACATAATTAGCTTCATTATATATATGCCTCATCATATTCTTCTACTTAGTTTAACAAATTCTATTACTATATATATATATTCGTTAAATTTGAAAAGTAACTAGTCGCACAAATACATAAAAATCAATTGCTTTAACCCAATTTGTAAAAAAGAATTAAAGAAATAATGACCTTCACCATAAATGACATTTATAGGCTGTCATCGATCTATCATGCATATTATAGAGAATACATGTCCCCAAAGTGTATTATTTATATATATTATACACCCTGAGAACCCCTATCAAATGGGCCTTTGGCGTCTTACTTTCAATTTTATTCATTTCATATAAAAAAAAATCTTCAATTTTAATTTTATATACTTTAGTTTAAATTTATAAGTATTTGATTAAATTCCAACAATTAGGGTATATGATTATTTTTTATCATTCAATGTTACTTTTACATATGTATTCTAGATTTGATAAATCCAAAGTTAGAATATATAATTCTTTTAACTTTATTCTTCTAAAATAAAAGTTAAATGTGAAAGATAACATTATAAGAATTTTATTTTATATATTAAAATTATAAATATAATAGTCAGATACGGTGACGCCCAAATTATGAAGAATACATTGGATTACTGGAATCAATGATCAATAGAAACAAATCCAAAAAACAAGTCTTGTTTCGGTGTCGAGATATGATTTTATTCGGACTAGAAACATGGGATAACTTTTTAAATATATAATTTCATTTCATTGTAGAGAAATTGAATTGGGACCTAATTTGACTTTTTTTTTTGAAAAAGTGGGATGGCTTTTTAATTTCCGTGGACGGTGGAACGCATAAAAAATTAAACGTATTCAAGAATTGAGTTTCGATTCTTATATACCAAACATTTGAGAAAATAATAGTAGGAAAATAATGACTTGTTTTGGACTGATATATATTATTTAAAATTGATGGAGGCAAACGACTCGACCTATATTATTTAAAATTGATGGAGGCAAACGACTCGACCAATGACAGGGAAATAGCAACGATTTAATACTGTATCACGAAATTCACACCATTCATTTCTTGAAAAGACTTAAAAAAGCAATAGAAAAACAAAAACAAACAAGGTAGCAACTGAAGATGTGAAAACCAGTAGTATTTTACAAATATCTTAATTTATAGATACAAAATGTCTTTAAATCCAGATGTCACCCACCCAATTAAATAAGTTATCTCACACTATAGCTTAATTAAATTATATACCAAGAGTTATGAATTTAAATTTTCTAATATATAAACCAATGTAATCTTGTTTTTGAAAGGGAGAAAAAATATATTTATTATTGTCGAGATATACAATATGTATCGGCCAGGATGAGAAATCCGACTTTCATTTTACGATAACAATAAATAAAATGTACTTTAATCCTAATATAATTTTTATTTGGGGGGGGGGGGGGGGGTGGCATACAAAATTTAACTCATTTTTTAAAACAAATTTAGTAATTATTTTAGGTTAGAAAAATTAACGAGACTTCAAGTGTTTACTGCAATAAGTCTTTTCATTTTAATGTATCTAAGACTTGTCAAGGAATGTATATAATAATATCATGAATGTAACTTTAATTTTAGCCGCCCCGAAAAAGTAAATAAACCACATTTGATGCTTTAAATTTATAGAAATTTAGTCATATATTATTCTTTACAAACTATATACGTCGAACTCAACTAATTGAGGTCGTTTTTGTTGCCGATAAATCGCTTTCAAAGAAGCAAATTCATCCACATAAGTTGAAGAGTCAAGATTTCCAAATCCTAGAAGATTAAAACTCAAGCAAATAAAGCCTGTCTCAAACAATTAGTTAATGGTTGGTATATATAAAAAAATAAAATAATAAAATAAATAAATATTGTGATTGGAATCTAGATGGAAGAGACGTGATAAAATAAGACATATATTAGCTATCTAGCTACTTCAATCTTTTTTTCCACAATTCACAACACGCACACACGTTGAATTCAAGTCACACTTTTTCATTCATGAAATGAAATTATCATCACTCTATATATATACACACACATGTAGCATTCATTAGCTTTAAATATAGTAGAAAACCTCAAAGGCAAAAATCTAGGTTTCTTGCTCAAGAAGAAGAATATGGCATCTACAAATCATATGAAGAAAATCTTGCATTTTCTTGCATTTTTTCTATTATGTGAAGTCATTTCCACCCACGCCAAAACTCATCATCAAACCTATGTAGTAAGTTATTTCTTACATATTCTTTATTTGGAAAAAGGAATATTTTCATGCAATCTTGCTTTCATGGGGTTTCTTTGATTTTAGTAAAGTTGAACCTAATCACATTTTTTTAGTATTTATATATTAATTATTAACTAATTGCAGATTAGTGATACTCCATATAGTAGGCTATGCAGCAACAAGAGTATATTGACTGTAAATGGGAAATTTCCTGGCCCAACTATACGTGTGACAGAAGGTGATACAATTGCAATTGTTGTTGTGAATAGAGCCAAGGAAAATATCACAATTCATTGGTAATTATTTTAATTATACCCTCTTATCTCTTATGTAAATATGTTTTGTTGAGATTTGAAGTTAAATTAATTGTGTGGATTAATTAATGAAGGCATGGGGTGAAGCAACCGAGATATCCGTGGTCAGACGGCCCAGAATACATAACACAATGCCCTATTCGGCCCGGGACTAATTTCAGTCAGAAAATCGTGCTCTCGGATGAAATCGGGACTATGTGGTGGCACGCCCATAGCGACTGGTCACGTGCCACCGTCCACGGTGCACTGATAGTTTATCCTCGTATCAAAGATGATTATCCTTTTCCCAAACCCGATGATGAAGTGCCAATCATATTAGGTATATTACTCATAATTTACGTAATGTTTTGTTAAAATTAAAATTAAGTAAGGGTAATTAGTTACACTATCTATATCATTCTTTCCGTATTTGTCTCGACAAGTATATGTTAGACATTGGAAATCATAAAAAATGATGCAATGTTTGAATTTTCACATTTTAATTTAATTCTATCATCGGTTTAGAAGCCGTTGCCAAAAATGTGTATGAAATGAAAAATGTTCATTTACCTTCTTTGACTAATGGAGTCGGTGGAGAAAAATTTAAAGGGAATTTAACCTTTTCTTACTATTATTACCTTTTATTATTATTATTATTATTATTATTATTAATTTTTTATTTGTTTATTATTTTTCAGGGGAATGGTGGAAAAGTGATGTTCAGGCTGTTCTCACAGAATTTCTTACAACTGGAGGAGACCCAAATATTTCTGATGCATTTCTTATAAATGGACAACCTGGTGATTTATATCCATGCTCAAGCCCAGGTTTGATCCTATCATTTTTTTTATATATAATTTTTTAAGGCAATAACACTATTTAATTCAACCCGAATTATGTAGTAGTTGGCACGTGATAAATGATCTTAATTAGGTGAAATTTAATAGTTACATACTTACATATAAATATGAGTACCGTAAAAAATAAATATATTTACGATGATTTTTTAAAATTAAAACACACACATTGCATGTGGGGCTGGGGACAATTTTCAATCAATATTTTTGCTATGGGGGCCCATTTCTAATATTGTTTGATACTGAAATGTCGATTTCATGAAAATTCAACTTATTTTAAAAGGTATTTCCACCAAAGACGGAAAGATTTAACGAGACGTTGAAAAAGAATCATATTTTTTTTTCATTTTTATTCGAAAATTGACAATTTTTCAACACATATACAGCTGCCTCTAATATCTCAGCGACTAAGAAAAATAAAATAAGATGAAACTACATATGTTATTATGTCGTTATGGCAAAAGACATAGTATTATTCCAATTGTTTTTAGATGTCAAGATTTTCTTCCAAATCGTCACGATATTATATTCAAAGAAAGGTCTAGAAATAGCCACATACTGTGATGATTATTTGGTGAAGATGTGTTTGAAGACTTTAAGTAATAATTCCAATATTTTAATTTTCAAACAGGATCTTAGAGGTAGTCATATATGTGAAAATATAGGGTCTCTCCTAATTGTTGGGTATATATTTTCGAATGTTGAGAAAAAATGAAGATGCTTTTTAGTTGCACCTTTCTATTTAAATGACAATTATCTATTCAAATAAAGAGCGTATTTCAGAGTTCGATTCCAATGTGATGCGTTGTTTAAATTTATTTGTTAATTGATGAAAAAGTTAAACATATTTTATCATTGTTTATATGCACAACCATGTATACAACACATATTGAATATCGTACTAATATAATATATGACATAAGAAATGATATCTTAGTTGTGTGTATGTGGTAGAGTAGTTAATGTCTAAAATCTTTGATCTTAGGTTTGAGTCGACTATCTAATATGATATATTATAATATAAATGCAGATACGTTCAAGATGAGAGTTGAGTACGGAAAGAGATACCTAATTCGAATGGTGAACGCTGTGTTGAACACCATCATGTTCTACAAAATTGCCGGCCACAACGTCACCATCGTCGGCTCAGACGGAGCCTACCTCAAGCCCTTCACCTCCGACTACATTGCCATCTCCCCCGGCCAGACCATCGACTTCCTCCTCGTGGCCGACCAAGAGCCTAGCCACTACTACATGGCCTCCCGAGCCTATGCCGTCGCCGGCAACTTCGACAACACCACCACGACCGCCCGAGTCGAGTACGTCGGAAACTACACCCGGCCTTCCTCTCCGGCTCTCCCAACCCTCCCCAATTTCACTGACACCGCGGCCTCCGTCAACTTCACTGGCCGATTCCGCAGCCTCGCCTACAAAAACCACCCAATCGACGTGCCGAAGAACGTGACCACGAATCTATACTTCACCCTCTCCGTCAACACCAGAAACTGCCCCAACGCCGACTGCGACGGCCCGCAGGGGAACCGGCTTCTGGCGAGCATTAACAACATCACGTTCCAGTCCCCGCAAATCGCCATCCTCCAAGCCTACTACGAGGGGATCACCGGCGTCTACGGCGACGACTTCCCGAGACGGCCGCCCTTCGCGTTCAACTACACGGGCACCGTCCCTCGGGATCTTTGGGAGCCGATGAACGGGACGGAGGTGAAGGTGCTCAAGTACAACTCCGTCGTGGAGCTCGTTTTCCAAGGCACCGCCACGGTGGACTCGCCCATCGACCACCCCATGCATCTGCACGGCCATAGCTTCTACGTCGTCGGCTGGGGCTTCGGGAACTTCAACCGCACCCGGGACCCGCCCAATTATAATCTCGTCGACCCGCCGCTCCAGAACACCATTGCAGTGCCCAGAGCAGGCTGGACAGCCATCAGATTCCGAGCTAATAACCCAGGTAAAAAAAAATAGTCAAAATAAGTTTGACCGGCCAATATCGGCCGGTCAAACTTGTCAATATTTATTTGACCAGTCAAACTAAAGTCAATTTTTTTTTTTCCCTATATTAAAATTGTCTTTATTTTGTAATGTGATTTTTGTAGGGGTTTGGCTTATGCATTGCCATTTCGAGCGACATATAAGCTGGGGAATGGAGATGACATTTATCACTAGTAATGGGAAAGGCGCAAACGAGACGATGCTTCCTCCACCGTCGGATTTTCCAATGTGTTGATCAAAATATTTGAGGAAAAATTAATTTCTCTCAATACAATGATATTACATTACACATCCATGATTTAGAGATAGGTGGTGTGGGGGATAATATAGTATGTTTTGAAATTATATTTGTATATTTGATTTTTTATCCTAGATTTTATATGAACGGTTGATGTAACTTAGAGGATACACATCGGGGATGAACTGAGAACATAAATTGGGGAGCATTAATATTGTTGTTGTGTTTGTGTTGAATTAGGGAGATATATTTTTATTGCTATGTAAGAGTTTCCACTTTTTCTATTAATAAAAACAACATTACTTTTAAGTTCGAATTTAACAAAAGTTATATATGAATATAATATGTATATATCTGCGTTATTCATTAAATAACTCGTGCAATTTTTCCGACCAATTGAAGCTGACGTGAACAAGCAGAAGTTGACCCCACCCCTATGTTCAATGCATGTACATCAGTTTCAATTGGCTAGAAAATTTGACGTGGGCTAAATATTAATGGAATTAAGCATATGGTGTGATTATAGTATTTTTAAATTTGCGCTAAAAAAATCATTATGAATAAAAATTATAGATATAAATATATAATTGAAGAATGATCCTAAAATACGTAAATGTAGCTGGTATTTTATTATTATGCATGACTTTTCATATTTTAACTTTGAAACCATGTATAGGGAATAATTATTTTGTTTCATCACCTGTTTTCGGGTAAATTTTAAATAGTTGAACTTTATTGTTTTTCTATCCACTAAAATTATATCAAGTCTTCTTTTTTCTTAATTTGATTAACTTCGCCAATATTAACTTTTTAAGAGGTGGACGGTTATATCATCTACGCTGATTCTACCCGATTTGAACCGAACCCAATTCGAGCTGAAATATATATAAATTGTTATCACTTTTCTTTTGGATAATTTTCACGAACAATTAACCCATAATTTATTAAGTGGTAAGAAAATAATGACACTCTTTTCAAAATATTTATCACTTTTTATCTTTACAAGAATTTTGAATGAATCTATTTGGGCCACTTGATGGGCTGAACTGAATAGCTGGGCCGAGTCTTATGGCAATGAAACAGCTAATCCAATCTTTATTTAGGCCCATAACTCTTCGGGCCACAATAACCAATATTATTTGGAAAATAACAGCACAAGTTTACTTCACAAATTTGTATCATATATTTACCAACTTATTTTGGAGAGGACAAAAACGTAGCTGTATTATTCCGGTTCTAGAATATATTCATTAACTTTTTAGGCAAAAACTCTTGTGCCCTCGATATATATATATATCATCTCGTAATCAAGGGTGATGAATATACAAAGGGGATACATTTTAGATTTGAATAGTGTGATGTATATATACCCCCAACGTATAGAAGTCCTTCTCAACTAACATTGGTTTCATTCAATTTGAAAGAAACAAAACACTTTTATTTCGATGGAGAATTATTCATTCACATATCTCACAAATTAATCGCGGTGCAATTTTAGTGAAAAACTTGTCTTCAGAGAAATAAAAAAATAGAGTAAAATAATTAAGGACTTTTCTTCGACGACGGAACATGTCTAAAGTAGTATGTCTAAAGTAGTAAGTCAATGCAAAAAATAATACTTAAAAACTCAATTTTTAGTTTTCTTGTACCAATTATAATTTCTCAATAAATCTTAAATCTAAATAATAATAGGATGAGAAAGAATATTCAAAATACAAAGAGTAACAAAAGATAATTTCAGAAATCCTAAAAAATTTCAGAAATCCTACGTAGCTTCGTCTCATTTTTACGATTTGTGCAAAACAATGGAAGAAGAATATAGATTCAGATATCCGTGCCCGATATACCGTATCGGCTCCATCGCCGGTTACCCAATGAGCCGCACGACAATTGCAGAGTAAGCTGGAGTTGCTGCTGCCTGCCGTAGTTGGAAAATTCAGCATTTTTTGGATAAAATCGCTTATCTCTTGGAAGCGTGCGGTAACATGTGGAGTGCGATTCCTCACGACGGCAGCCTCACCGACATTATTTCCTGCAACGGAATGCAATCCCTCACCCAATTGCTGGTGCATCACGATCAAATTGGTCAGCAAATTGGAGCCTTCGAAAACTCAAGCAACTGTGACTATGAGGCAAGTCGAGCTTCTTAGCCAACACTACAACATCACAACAGATGAGCGCAGGAGGCTCGTCGGCCGATTGGATGCTGATAGAAAGGATTTGTTGCAGGTTCAGGCCTGATCACACTATTTCCTAACACAAATAGCTGTAGTAATAGGGTAAATCGAGTACCGTATCCATAAGGATTGATATGGCGAAACTATGGCAATTCTCCCTATCAAAGCTCTCTATTATCTAGACGGTTCTTTATGGGTTTGGAAAGAAGAGAACTAGGAATTAAATAACACAAATAAAAGAAAAGGATTTAAACAATTAATGGAAAATACGATCTTAGACAATCCCTAATCAAACATATACTTGTTAATCTTATTAATCTATTTACCACTTTAATCCAACTATGATGGGATACTCTCTCTAATGCAATCTAAAGACCTTGGTTAGACAACTCTAGATAGTGGGCTAGTCTATACTCTATCTCCGGGTAGGACTCTAAAGAATTAAACTAGTTATCAAAAGCTCCTAAGTATTTTAATCCCCTATAATCTCAATTTCTGGGTAAGGTAATCGAAGATTATATCAAACTCCCTTAAATCTATTACGAGATAAAACCGGTTAGTCTAAATCTCACAACTAGACACGCAATATTAGTGATCAATTAACCTAGCATGAGTTAAGCACAAAGGGGTTGACTCATAGGTTTGGAAGACAAAAGATTTAATAAAACAACTTGTATAGAATTAATTAGTTCATACATACCCTACGATCATGAGTAGTTTAGCTACTCATGATACTAGGGAAAATCACAAATAAAGAAAAGGAAGACATAATTAAAAGATAAGGGAAGAAGAAACTCTTAATGATGAACGAAGAATGTTTGAATAAACTTGAAATTGCTCCAAAGCAATAAAAGACGGAAATTAAATTGCTAAAACCTAAAACTTAAAAGTAAATAATGCTAGGGAATGAGAGATCTCCAATTAGGGCTGATACAATGCCTATTTATAGCTAAGAATTCGTGCATGGCATCCTCGTTGAAGAAGGAAATCGAATCGAACTCGAACTAGGTAATTTGACCATCTTTAGGGGACTTTGGCCGGCTGCCTATCAGTCTGCCTGTCGGTTGACAGGTGGATCGATAGGAGCTACATGTCGGTGACTGTCCAGGGCTCGAGTTGGGGTTGGTTGTCGTTCTGCCTATCGATCGACAGGCAGACCGATAGGCCCCTAATTTTGGCCCGACAACTCCTTCTTCGTCTCTCTTTACGTTCTTGATGCCTCGAGTCTTCACTCTCGTCTTCGGGTGTTCGTTTTCATGCCAATGAACCTATAAAACACCGAAAATAACCCAACTGTAGCATAGCTCGATAAAATATAAAACAAGACCAAAACAAGCTAAAGGCTATTAAAACAATGATTAAACATATTAAACTAAGGATGGAAAACATAGCAAAATAAGCATTTATCACAAATCAATATATGTTATAATTAATAAAATTATAACAAATTCGTTTCAAATTTATTTATTATACATTCACATCAAAATTAAGATCGTTTCGTTGTCTCTAATTTAGAATGCATATTGAATATATTTTTTTTTGTCAAGTTTGACAAATTTAAAAATGAATCAGAATTAAAAAAAAAAAATCAAAGAGAAAAAGAGAATTTATTGAAGAAAATTAGTGCGATAAATTTATTAGAAAGAGAGGAGAGAGAAATTTATGCAAAAAATAGAGCCAAAATATTATTGCAAAAACATAGGAAGTTAAAATTATTGGTAAAAGAAGAGAGTTAATATTGTTGCAAAAAATATAGAGAGAATGTGAACGAGAAAATTTTGGCGGCAAAATATTAGCGTTAAAAACTCTTTTTTTTATATATTATACAGATTTAAAAGTATATAATACAATTTTTTAATCCTTTTATTTAGATTTCGAATGACACGTGAAGTAAGATACTTTTGATAATGTGGCACTACGAATTCATTTTTCAATATAATTTTAAAATAGAATTTATTATAGAGTAACAAATAATATTTTATTCCCATTAGTTTTGGCACGTAACTTTTAGGCAGGGAAAATAAAGAGTGCTTTATTATACTGCTTAGACCCCACCATATTTAGGTAAAGTTGTCAAATGTAAATAACTTTTCATATATATTTGGAGGAAACAACAAAAACTGAAAATCAAACCAGAAAACACCATGAAAATTGATGTACTTAATTTATGGAGCCAAAATGAAATCTCAAATTTCATTCATATTTATACTAATACTAAAAGAGTCTCGGTGACAAAATATATGAATTGCCTAATATATTCTTATTATATATTTAATTTTAAGATTAATTATATAAATTACTAATTATCTATTTATATAATAATTACCTACTAATATAAAAATATCATTACATATTGATCTATAAATCCATAAATCTATTTATATAAGAATTACAATGAGGCAACTATTAAAATATCCATTTTAAGATAGTAAAAATAAAATTTGGCCCGTAAATACAAAAAGATAAAAAAAAAAAATAGCATCACATTTCACGAATTCGCAAATTCGTGAAGCGTAAGCTCACCCGTAAGCTCTTCGAACTTCCCTTGCATATCTATGGGGGGGCCCTTCAACAAGTTTGCTGCTAGTAGTCCCTAGAGAAAGTCTATTTTTATCAAAGATAAAGCAATGGGCAAAGCCTGTCTATTTCTTTTTTTTCATTGACTGCTCCCCCTCGGCTCCTAGCTAAAGGTAGCTTGTCTCGCCCAGAAGGTGAGAAGTGTAAGGAATAATCCAATAAGCACAATAAACATAACATCGTTCTCGATTATCAAAGATCGTAGAAATACCTGGATCCATTGAGGTTGAATTTCTGAATGCGGAATAACTGTAATAACAACCTCCG
>JAYJMF010000030.1:6153462-6173653 GCA_036873715.1 Salvia sclarea
ATAATAATAATAATAATAATAATAATAATAATAATAATAATAATAATAATAATAATAATAATAATAATAATAAAGAAAAAGAAAAAGATAAGATATTCCAAAGTAGGTGTTCTCACCATCATTAATTTGGAATCACTATCAACGGACTACATAATTTTGCAATGATTTTGCAATTTTGATGGTTTAGGAGCATGGACATGATCAATCAAAAGTTGCATCAATATAAAGTGCTTATTTTTTAGAAATTAATTTGCAATCTCTAATCATGAATTAGTAGCACTGTCGATTAAGAAGATAGAACCCACGTTAGTCAATAGTTGTTCAAGTGACTTTTATTTAAGCTCAAATTAAGCTCCATACATAACAATTCTAAAAAAACACCTGCATACATAACCAGTTTAATTTCAACTCCAGATTTAATAGATAATCAATAAAATCATATTTCAATAAAACCATATTCTTACGGTGTATGTATCAATAATTAATTAATTCTCAATATATTCCCAAGTTTATTCGTCACTTTAATGGAGTGAGAAAAAGTGTACATTTCGTTATGGGGCAAAGCAACACGCACTATATAGTTATATGATGCAAAGTTAAAATTGCCTACCTAATTATATACGAGGCACATTTACGTTAGGCCCGACCCAATTGATACATAAATAATGAGACTGACAATAATAATAGGGGGCGACAAACAACAAACGGCTCCGCCTTCGACTTTGATAATTAATATATAAATAATGAGACCGTCAACAATTATGCTTTTACGGCTTGTTCCGGATTCGCCTTCAGTTCCCCTCTCTCGACTCATGGCTTTGAATAAGAGCGACAAACAATTGACCTAACGTTAGGCCGACCTAACGCAAATATTTGTCATTATAAAATGACATAATGTGTTTGATGATTCGGTCAAAGTATCATAATGTGGGACATATGATATGCTATTTTTTTTTATAAGTCACTTTGGCAACTTTATGGCTGTGGCATCATTTAATTTGACCTCCCAAATTATTATTACAATTTTTTATTAGTAGTAGTAGTCATAGACTTGTAGTAGGTACCCATTCTTACATTTTTCTATTTCCCAAAATGAAAAGGCATTGATTGTATATTTATATTGGTGCTATTCATCTAAATTTTCACGATTTTAGGGGACCTTTAGTTTGAGAAAGTAGAGGAGTTGACAGATTATAGGATTGAATATTTGAAGTATAAGATATTAAATAAATTTAAAATTAATCAATTTAGTTACTCCATCAAATTAAATGATGGATTAGGTTGAATAATATTTTCTTTATATGTGGTAAATAATATTTTATATCTATCCCACCGCTCAAAATAAATGCACCTTAAGGTATTAGAGACAGTTAGAAATAATAATTCGATATTCAGTATAGTCTGTGTTAATTTGAAACTAAATCTTGATCCATAATTTAAATTCGTAACTTATAGGTTTAATATTTCACAAATAAAATTTTATTCGAATTCTAATTAGGTTGATTAAGCTGTCTGCACAAGAGGGTGGCCCATCACAAATCAAGTGGAGTTTTAAAAATTATAAAAATTTGACTTTGTTGTAAAGCAAAATAATACGAATAAGTGACATAATGTTGTTTGAATAAATGGGACAGTGTACACATCAGGGAGCAACCCAATATTTTAATTGGCAAACAAATGTTCACTTTCTAATTTCAGAACATAGCTATTGCTCTTTTTATTGAATCAGAAACCAGGCCCATAAACTTAGCCCACTTCAGCATCTAACTTATTTCAACGTTCTATAAAAATACTGTGTTTGCTTAAATAAATAATTGAATTATATTGCATTATTATTATTATTATTATTATTATTATTATTATTGTTATTATTATTATTTCTCTATTTCAATGTTACATTAGTGCATATTACTTTTTGGCCCAGGAGGTAACTGTGCCGACTATAAATAGAGGGCTATGAGGATTGGGGAGACTCAAAAATAGTAATTTCGGAAGAAATCAAATATGCTTCCACATAAAATAAAACATCATTATATTTTTAGAATTGAGAAGTTTAGTGAGGTTTCCTCCCACCAAGGGACATATATTTAAGTTTTGAACTAATTAATTTATAATTTTGGCCAAGGTTGTATATTTTATTAGTTTTATGAATGAGTGATTCTATTCACAAAACCGATTTTACTTCATAGTCTTGTTTTGAAAAGCTAAATAACTATTTTATTCCTGTAGCCTCAAATAAAACATCTCATAAACTATTTTATTAATATAGCCTCAAAATCCGAAAGAAAAAATAAAATAAAAAATCAAAGCACAATTTTATTACATAACCAGTTTTGTTAATGAATTCAATAACAATCAAAGCCCAATTAGCACCTCTTGCAGCGTAGAATTCATTTTGATTATTTTGCAATTTTTTATTTATTAATAATCCCCATAAAATGAAAATATATAAATAATCGAATTAAACGTTCGACCGTTATAACTGTCAATCGGTATGAGCTGAGAGAAACAGTTTTGGAGCTGCATTCGATCATCCTCTCTCTCTCTCTCTCTCTCTCTCTCTCTCTCTCTCTCTCTCTCCACACACACACACAACTGAGTAATTGTGGAATTTTCATGGACGCATTGCTTCGTAAGCCCTCGAATTGAAAACCTAAACCCAAAGTTTTAGTCGAGTGTATTTCGGTAGGTCTCTCTCTCTCTTTCTCTCTCTCTCTCTGTGTGTGTGTGTGTGTGTGAGTGATTCGAGATCGAAATGTGAGTTAAAATTCTCGGAATCCAGCCATTTGTCTACACATTTCGTGGAGTTCCAATTTAATTTTGCGCAATTGCTTTCGTAGAGAGAACGATTACAAGATGATGGCGGAGGATTTAGGGGTGGAGGCAAAGGAGGCCTCCGTGAGAGAGGTGGCGAAGCTTCTGCCACTACCGGAGCTCTTGCAGTCCATTGCTTCGATTAAAGCTGATTACATTGCCCGTCAACAGGTTGATTTCAGTGATTAGTTGATGGATTCTGCAGTTTTTACAATGAAATTGTGTTTCTGTGTTGCTGGTAATTTCGATTTGTTTGTGAAAAATGCTTATTCGATTGGGTAATTTTTGCTTTGAGAAGCTGTAGGGATTAGAGATTAATGGCATGTGAGAGAATAGATTGAAGGTTGATAGGTGAATCTATACTTTGTAGAGTTTGTCTTGTACCAATAGCTTTGTTTGACATATATAAGTAATGATATTTAGATAGTGTTGGGTGTTTTGCTTCCTTCTTGACTTAATTTTATATTTTGCTAATTTTACTACAAAAAATTATTTAGTTGAATGTTTTCACTATTGTTTGGTTGTCAGGCAAATGATGCACAGCTCAGTACAATGGTTGCTGAACAGGTATAGATGTACTTGATTACTTATAAACATTCAAAACTAAAATCTATGATAATTGAGTGTGCATTTTAACTTTCTGTATACTAACATGTAAATAATTGAGTGTATCTTTGGTATACTAACCTTTGTTAGGTAATGGCTTGATTCAGGTTGAGCAGGCACAATCGGGTCTTAAATCACTGAACTGGTCGCAAAAGACAATAAATCAACTCAGAGAAAATTTCTCTAGTATTGAAAAGTATGAAGATGATTTATCAGACCCTATAACTCTCTATTTCCTCAATTATTATGTGCACTCCTTGCCTTGCATTATTGAATCTTAAGGCTGATGAGAAATTATCTATATGACAGGTTATGTCAACAATGTCAAACATTGATCGAAAATCATGACCAAATAAAGATCCTTAGTAATGTGAGGAACAACCTAAACACAACATTGAAGGTGAGGAATAGCTTGTGTGTTACTATGTGATGTAATCAGTATTGATGTGAACATCTTATTTCTTTGGAGCTCGTGCAACTTATGCTTATATTGTTCATGTTATGCCATATTATTTGGTCGTACTTTTGCAGGATGTGGAGGGTATGATGTCCATCTCTACCGAGGCTGCTGCGGCACGCAGTTCTTTGAATGATGACAAGGAACTTATCAACACCTATGAGGTTGATATTTCTGTTTGGTTGGATAACTTATGCTAATTAATCGAATATGAAAAGCTATGTTACTGAACTAGTTCTGTCACAACTATAGAGGTTAACTAAACTGGATGGAAAACGAAGGTTTGCATTAGCAGCTGTATCATCACATGAAGAAGAGGTTGGTCGGCTGAGGTCAGAAAGTGTACTTGCATCTTCATAAGGTTTTTGTGCAAACATAATGTGTTTTGACTATCTTAGCTGAATATTTTTTGTTGGTGTAAATATGACTAGTGAAACTGGCAATGTGTGCATCTTTTGTCTGAAACTAGACTTGTAACCTTTATCATAAACGGTTTAGACTCTACAGAATGGTGTCGATACAGTGTTAATTGTTTGTGAGGTTCTATTACAGGCCTAGTGTTAGTTATTGGACAGGAATGATAAAACTGTAACTGACAAGGTAATCCGAATTGGAATGAGTTCATGTAGTCCTTATCCCGACAAAAGGATTTGAAATATAGTAGAAACTTCCACTCATTTTTTTCATCTTTTTATGCTTCAATGATTTTCTTCATATTTATAAAAGTTAGTACTTTTACATCTTGTGATACTCGTTCCAATTTCAACAGCGAATACTTTGAAGATATTGATCGCACATGGGAGACATTTGAGAAGACATTATGGGGTCATATTTCGAACTTCATTAGTCTTGCCAAAGAAAGGTATGCATGTCTTTTGCTATTATGGAAACTCTCTTTTCTTGCCACTTTGGGGTCTATAGTTCATATTCCGTTCCACATCTCTCACCTGAGTTTAATGACTCTCCTGTGCATTTCTTTGTGCTGATCATCACTGGAGTCATTTTGATTTGCAGCCCAAAAACACTAGTTCGTGCATTGAGGTATGTATGATATGAGTGAAATAATTGCCGCACGAGCTTCTCAGCCAGGATCATCTACGTATTAACACATCTCTTTCATATGCTTAAAACGGAAAGGGTTGTGGAAATGCAAGAAATCTTGGATCTACAAATAGCTACTGAAGCAGCTGAAGCTGAAGGAGATGGTGAAATGGAGATTCAAAGAATTAAGTATTTACAAAAGCCTCAGATTTTATTCTACAGTCTATGTGTTGTGCATGTTAATGTATAAAAACAACTCAATTTGTTAACCTAAGTTTATTTCTTTATTAATTAAAATTTGGGAACCTGCATTTTGTTGCATATAGGAACAGTAAAGGTAAAGGCTACAAGGATAGATGTTATGAGGAAGTAAGGAAATCTATTGAATCACGTTTCGAGCGATTGCTCTCCGAGGTTCATGTTTTCCTTGCTTCTATGCATTGGTCTACACTTATATATTAGTTCTCATGTAACTGACAATGAATCGCCTTTCAGAATTTATTTGAGGATGTGAAAGGAGCTATAGAGGAGGCTAAAAAGGTATCTATCAACTTCTTGGCATCTACCTTTTAATGTGGTTTTCTTTCTCATTTTGGTCTCTTACATTTTATATTATTTTTCTCACTTTTGTCATTTAAATTTCACATCACTTGGAATAAAAGGTTTCAAAATGTTCTGATGCTGTGAACTTTTCTGATTAATGTCAGATTGGCGATGAACTTGGAGATATATATGACCATGCCGCCCCTTGCTTTCCTCCTAGGTTTGCCATTTTTATCTGCAAAGATTACTTTGTGTATTGGGATAGTTTAGTCAGCTCCTGAAGAGACCTTTTCGGGTCATTCTTACGAGAAGTAGCTTACTCATTGGAATTTCTTTTCCTTCAGATTTGAAATTTTCCAGCTAGCTGTAAACCTTTACACTGAGAGGTTTGTTCAGTGGCTAAGGGTACTCAGTGACAGAGCCAATGATCTGACAAATATAGAAATTTTAAAGGTATTTCATCTGAATCTACAGATTTTGGCACCAAAGTTAATATGAAAATATCACATTGATGATTTCATCTGAATGCATGCTTGTGTAAGGTAACTGGCTGGATAGTTCGGTACCAGAATAATCTAGTTGAACTTGGTGTTGACGAGACTCTTGCACAAGTTTGCTCTGAGAGTGGTGCAATGGACCCCCTTATGAATGCTTATGTCGAACGAATGCAAGCCACAACAAAGGTAACCAGACGAGATATCCTTTCTGCTTTTTTTGAATCATATCAGATCACCCTTATAAGCCATGCTAATAATTTGAAGGCCTTTCGTGGTTTATAGAAATGGTACATGAACATACTGGAGGCCGACAAAGTACAGGCACCAAAGAAGACGGAGAGTGGAAAGCTGTACACCCCAGCTGCTGTTGATTTGTTTCGTATCCTTGGGGAACAAGTACAAATAGTTCGAGAAAATAGCACCACCCTCATGTTATACAGAATTGCTTTATCAATCATCCAGGTATATTCAACTTGAGTTGTTTATGAACCTTGACTATGGCTTTACTGATTTTGTTAGCTATGACTGTTGCTCTGGCTGTCGTAAAACAATAATTCAAGATAAGAATTGAGAAATTATTTGATTGAAAACCTGCTATCGATTTTCTCCAATTCATTTGATTGGTAACAATAATTATTTGATTGATAACAATAATTCTAAACGGTCTACTCCTTTTAGGTAATGATTGATTTTCAAGCAGCTGAATTTAAGAGTTTGGAAGAACCTCCTTCTGAAGTTGGTCTAGAAGTTTTGTGTGCCATGGTATGTGAATTTTGCAAACACATAATATGTGATAGTGACATCAAACACTCACCCAAAGATTTTGTTCCCTATTTTATGACAGATAAATAACAATCTCCGCTGCTATGATCTTGCCTTGGAGCTAAGTTCTACCACACTTGAAGCTCTCCCAGAAAATTATGCTGAGCAGGTAAAAATGTAACAAGGAACTTATACCTTCTGAACCTCCCGACAGGGGGTGACCTCAGTTGCAGAACTGTCAAAGCTTACTATCTATGCCTCCTAAAACTTGTCCAATATTTCCTTAGTCTAGTATGAGCTGTTTCACAAGATAATTTTACTACTAAGTCACTTTTTCTGAAAAACAATTTCTGTATTCAACTCATAAATCTTATCAAATTATCTAGGAACTAAGTCTATACAGATGAATTAGGGAATAATGCAATATGTTAGTGAAGGAGAGAGGGGGCAGTGGCCTTCAGTTCGTGCATACTAGAGTTTAAAAAACACTATCTATGTATCGCTTCTCTACAGCATTCTTCTGCTTCTACTTTTCCATGTTTGAAAGGTACACTTTGTGCCTTTTGAATATTCTCTGGTGAGGTTTTCTTCACAATTCTTTAACATTGAGTAATCAACCTGGAGAATATTTCCATGGAATTACTTTCAGATATGTTGTTCATATTATTGAATCATCAATGTGTCATAGGTCATTCCAAACTTCTGATGCAATGCTCCTTCATCTCTAGATTTGATCTTGACAGAGCCATCCTTGAAGCATGATACTAACACCAAAAGCAGCATGGTCTAATATAATCCCTTTTACATATAATTTTCTAGTTGATAAGACAAGGAGGTGCAACATATACACTTAACTTATACATATCTTGAGAAATCCTACTATCATTCTGTTAGTAAACCTCCTTTTCACTGCACACCAATATTAACATATATTTAGAAGAACGAGCGTTAATATGGTATCTAATACATAATATCACCATATATGACAACGAGTCTTGAGGTTTCTTTGAACTGATTCGTAATCACACGTACAGGTAAATTTTGATGAATCTTGCAAAGGCTTCCTGTTGGTTGCAAAGGTATGTTGGTTATTTTTCTTAAACCATGAATACTATTTCTCTGCACGTCTAGGTCACACTTCTTTATTTTGTATCATATTTTTTCAACTAAATTACCTTGCTGGTTAGTCACAATTGAATATGTCCAATTTCTAAGTTTAGACAATCTTCTTCAAATAGTCATCTGCTCCAGTCTGCCTGAGTAATATGAACTATCTTTTTAATGATCATTTAATAACGTAAAATTACTAGGAAGCTGTACGCCAAACAGTTACTGTCATTTTTGAAGATCCAGGAGTTCAGGAACTACTTGTAAAGCTGTATCATAAAGGTATGACTCACAGAAAACTAATACATGAATCGAACGTTGGAATAGATCCATATACAGTATCCGGAATAGCGAATAGATGAACGTTAGATCAAGAATAATCTTAATAGGCCTTTGCTGCAAATCTTCACCAAGTGCATTTAATCAAATAGTCTCTCTCTCTTACAGATTGGATGGAAGGACAGGTAACCGAATATCTGATTGCGACATTTCGTGATTACTTTACCGATGTCAAGATGTGAGTTATTTACTTAGTCTGTATAGTCGAATTCTTGGATGACTCAGTTTATTCATAATTTCCCTGTGTTCTCACGCCTAAGGTACATTGAAGAAAGATCGTTTAGGCGATTTCTCGAGGCCTGCCTTGAAGAAACTGTCATTGTCTACGTTGATCGTCTGCTTGTTCAGGTCCCTATCATTTAAAATTTCACTATCAACAAGTTGATCCCATTATCATGCGAAACTCCCTAAATTCTTCTGTCTTTCTCTGCAGAAAAACTATATCAAGGAAGATACAGTTGAAAGGATGAAGCTTGATGAAGATGTCATTATGGAATTCTTCTTGGAGTATATGACTAATACTGTAAGTACTATTGCACTCACTGCTCAGCATCAGCAACTATGTATATATTGACTGTAAAAACGAAGAGAAGATTCGGCAGAGATGAAGAACCATTGCAATATACTTTCGTCTATACGTTGAACGTTCTTAGTTTGTCATGCAATCATGTAATATGAAAGTTATGAATGTTGGTTTGTAAGTCATAAACATAACACACAATAATGTCGTGCAGAAAGTCGAAAATCGGGTGAAGGTACTTGCTGAATTGAGAGAACTTGCTTCAGCAGAAAGTCCAGATACATTCACACTTGTATACACAAATATTCTCGACCACCAACCAGATTGCCCTGTAAGTGCTGTTTATTCTGCTGAAAATTCATTAAAAATGGGATGATTACATCTTATTGTTATTATTAATCATTGATGAATTGCTTTTGCTTTTTGGCAGCCGGAAGTTGTTGAGAAACTGGTGAGCTTAAGAGAAGGCATACCTCGGAAGGATGCTAAAGAGGTAGGTCTATTTATCGAATCGAGCTCGAACGAGATTGTAACGACGAAATTGGGAGTGGTTTTGATATTTGGCTATTTTTGTGAAACAGGTAATTCAAGAGTGCAAAGAAATATACGAAAATTCTCTTGTTGATGGGAAGCCTCCCAAGAGAGGTTTCGTTTTCGCTAAAGTGAAATCCTTGCAAGCCTCCTCCAAAGGAGGCATATGGCGAAAGCTCACTTAGTCCCAAAATTATGATTACTACTTTACTACTCCATATTCTTCGGGGTTCTTGAGAAGACGAAGCAGCAAAGGCGCCCTCCTCAAGATAAGAAACGCGGTGGTCGACTGTAGTGTTGGGAGAGTGAAGAGGGCAACTGTATCTTTTCTGCATTGGCCAACTGTATGCAACCGTAAGTAAGTCTATGCATGTGCAAGCTCTAGTTGCAGAATTTTTTCCGAGGTTTTTGTGGTTTAGATAGTTTAATAAGTTATGATATGAGATATTTGAGACTCCCTTATTCTTGCTTCTTGATAGTTAATCTGCATGTTTCAAAAGCCTCTTTTCATTGTGTGTGTGTGAGAGAGAGAGAGAGAGAGATTTCAAACTTATTACGATTTTTCTAATTAAGATTATCTCTATTGAATTAACCAGTTGATGTTGATTGTCTACGTATTTTTTGAAAAGTATATTACACCATGAATGGTTATACGCATTAGTCACAATCACGTGATAATGAATTTCTTAGCTTGATTCTTATTCACCAATTTTAGTTGAATATATCAATCAAAGATTCCACTTGCTTTCGCAACAAAAAAGCAAAAAATGGAAATGATAGTATCATTTATTTTGTGGTTCGGATTTTATCTTTAGTGCAATATATTTAATTACTTTTTTCTTGATGCTATTTATTTCGACAGTTTCTTTAGATCAGGAAAAGAAAAACCAGATAAGGAACCAATCTCAAGTCTCAACTCTCAACCCTTCATTTGTGAAGAATTACAGTGTATTCACATCTAATTCAAACGAAATAATGAAGTCATAATTTAATCAATTCATAGTTTAAAGGCTAAAAAACTCCAAAAACTATTGAACTCACACTCACAAAATTACTTTTGACATCATAACTTTTCTTCCAAATTAGCTCATGAAAATTCAGTTTAGGTGGTGGGGCTACATATTATATAGCCCAAGAGAAGAGATTCTCAAAAAGAAAAAAAAGATAAAAAAGGGGTCAACGGGATGCTGACGTGGCATCCCATAAATATTCTTTTTCTCTTTCTTTTCCCCCTCCCGCTCTTGCGAGCTGTTGCTGCTCCTCTTCTTCTTCTTCTTCTTCCCGTTTGTCTTCTTTTTTAAGTGTATGGTGCGTGGCAATAGGCGGCGGCGGTGGCGACTAACACCCGCCGACGAATTCTCATATGAGGTGAAATTTTGTGTTGAATAATGAAATTTTGGAATGAAAATCAATAGATCTTGAGTTATGATAAGGGTGATGTTTTATGATGGTGATTTATGGCTATGGTTTACAGAGAAGTTCGCCGGAAAAACGAAGAAGACCCCAGAAATTGGTGAATGAAAATTAGAACGAATTTGCTGTAAAAAAAATGAACCCTGCACAATTTATAATTGAACACTGTACAAATTATCACTGAATCATGCATAATTTATTATAATGAATGCATAATTACTAAAAATGGAGAAGAAGACCTCAAAAACTGGTGGATGAAAATTGGAAATGAATTTGATGTAAAAAAATGAACTTTGCACAATTTATAACTGAACACTACACAAATTATCATTGAACACTGCATAAGTCATTGCTGAATTCTGCATATTATAACCATATTACTGCATGTTTTTCAATAGAATACTGCATACTGCATGACAGACAGCAGAATACTGTATGTTTTACAACAGAACAATGCGTCTATATTTTTGTGCTACAACTGAGCGCGCTGCCACGTGTCAACATCTGGTGTAACTCGCCTTTTTTGAGTGTGTAGTCCAAATTTGGACTTACGTACTCACCTAAGGCCATGGACCTATCGGAACCCAACCCCCCTATATATATATATATATATATATATATATTATTCCTATCGGAATATATTAAGTTTTGCCCTCGTGCGATGCACGAAACATAATGTCAGACATAGATAATGAAATATTTAAAAAAATTAGTATAAGTTTCGAATTTTTTTGATTATATTTATTTAATGTCAAAAATTATATGTTCACTCTATTTATCTAAAAATAAATGTAATTTTCCCTAAAAATTAAAATTTAATTTGCTCACTCCATCTATCGAATTCATATTACACAATTCATTATTTTGTAGAATTGCTTATAATTCATTTTCATTATTAGATCATTGTCGAATCTAATATGCCGAAATTTTATTATGTAAACGTAAATTTATTTCAGCTTATTCTCTCTTTGCAGAGATAAAGAGATCTTCAAGTATCCATTTTTCTTCTTTCATCAATGTTTTTTTTTTCCGGTTCTAATCATTCAAAGCTGCTTCTTTTCTAATGTCGACGAATGCGAAGGCAGAATCAATAGGTAAATGCTATTTGACTGAAGTATATTGAGTTAAATTTTCATATATTTTGTTTGATTTAGGGAATAATTGGGAAATGCCAATTAAATGCTGTAGATTATCCAACATTTAGGTGCAGCATAAATAAACGCTTCCAAATTCAATTTTGGGAGAGGGATTTTAGCGTTCCCAAAAAATTGGCAATTTTAGCTCAAAGTTGTTGCTTCGATGTTTTTTATCTTTATGCGGCTCATAATTTCTTAGAAGAAACAATGTTGAGGTTGTTTAATTCTGTGTGAATGCACTATTTTTCAATGTTGCTAGGTTTTCTTTGTCTATATTGAATTATTGATATATAATGGTTATTGATTTTGGTTTGAATGAACTGATTCTTGCAGGAAATGCTTTGATTTCTGCTAAGGAATATACAAATGCTGCTGCCTTCACCACACAGAACAAACCATTTGATTTTTTTGGCATGCTATGTGGTATATAATTGTTTTATTTTCATAGGTTGATTTTGAAGTTATTTTGGTAATTTATCATCTATGGATTAGATCATTATGCCTATTTTTTTTTGGATAATTTACCTTAATGTGAGATGTAATCCATATGAATTAGGTAGAAATTTCTATGAAGTTTCAATAATTTCTTTATGACACTGCCATTTTGCAGAGAGTGCTGTGGCAGGGGCTGCTGCTGGTACTGTGGTTGAAGCCGTTTTGTATCCAATTGATACGATAAAAACACGATTGCAAGCAGGTTGTTTTTATTCAGATCACACTCTTATATTTTTCGAAACAGTTGTATACTATTTTTCTCATGTATGATGTTTATCTACTCTGCTATTCTGCTTCAAAAGCCATGAAATGGCTTTTCTATGTTTTAACCTCTTATGATTTCTTCTAAAGCGAACGTTTTGCTCGAACTATTTTCAGTTTTTAAAATGTTATTGGAAGCATCTGCGTTTAAATTTTCTTTGGAATTAACTTGCTTATTGGATCACATATGTGGTTCCTGTTTAGGCAGTTCGTGGTGGGGGTGAAATTGTTTTGAAGGGCCTCTACTCGGGCTTGGCTGGAAATCTTGCTGGTGTTATACCGTAAGTCAGAAACTTGGATCGTTCAAGATTTAATCTGTGATCAAGCCTTTTTGTATCTATCCGACAAATTTATCTTATTACAGTTCGTCCCATTCTCTTCGATGGAAATGACTGTTTATTAACAGGGCATCAGCGATATTCATTGGTGTGTATGAACCTGCGAAGCAGAAGTTACTCGACATTTTCCCTCAAAACTTGTCTGCCATAGCACACCTGGTAATAACTTCTTGAAACGTTCTTACTAAATGAGGAGCCAAATGAAATCGATTTTGTATCCATTTCTTCATTTAGATCTCACTTTTCATAATGCTAATATACTTTATATCCCATCCAGGCTGCAGGTGCTATTGGAGGAGCTGCTTCTTCTATTGTTCGAGTTCCTACCGAGGCAAGTTTGTCTTCTAATATCGTTCACTTATGATCACACGCACACTAACATATATACGTGCATTTTCATATAATCCATACATCACGTGAATCTTCATTAGGTTATCAAGCAGAGGATTCAGATTGGGCAATTTGCTTCAGCGCCGGAGGCTGTTCGCGTCATAGTTGCTAAGGAGGGTTTTAAGGGTCTTTTTGCGGTATGTGTTGGAATATATAGTGACAGATAGATCTTTCAAGGGTTCCGTTCTCTTCTAAAATGTCTATCTTTTAATGGTACCATTTCTTGGAACTTACTTGCCTTTCTTCAGGGATACGGGTCATTTTTATTGCGAGACTTGCCATTTGATGCAATTCAATTCTGCATTTACGAGCAGCTCCGAATTGGGTACAAATTGGCTGTAAGTTGAATCAGTGAAATTATTAAAGTCCTCTTTACTCTACAATCATGTATTTTCCATATCTTTGGTTACAATTCTGCATTTTCCAATTGCTTATGCTGCAGGCAAGAAGGGATCTAAAAGATCCGGAAAATGCAATGATTGGTGCCGTTGCAGGTTAACGCTCGATTATTCAACTTTTAACATACTTCTCATTTTTAGTGTATTACCGGTAACTGATGCTCAGAAGTAATCGTTAGATAATTTGGTTCCAGACGTTACTACTGACCGATCAATCTAAGTAATGAACATTAGTTGGGTGGGTTCTGCTCGTATTTTCCTTGAAAACGATGCAGTTCTAAACGGTTTTAGGCAAAAAACAAAAGTTCAACTTGCATAAATTTGGCAGGTGCTATTACTGGGGCTATTACAACTCCGCTCGACGTGGTGAAGACGAGATTAATGATTCAGGTGCAATTTGCTTTCTATTCGCAAACATCCAAACTCATAATTCCATCAAGATTTCATGATTCTTTCATCACGAAACTTGCAGGGTTCGTCAAAGCAGTACGAAGGCATATTTCACTGCGTTGATACGATTATACGAGAAGAAGGGAGCTCTGCTTTTCTCAGGGTGTGTGAGCTTATACATCTATCCACCATTATATATATGCTCCATTTCTGAACCGTCGTGGTGCTGCAGGGGATTGGGCCGAGGGTGCTGTGGATAGGCATCGGCGGCTCTATATTCTTCGGGGTTCTTGAGAAGACGAAGCAGCTGGTCGCCCAAAGACGCCCTCCTCAAGATAAGAAACGCGGTGGTACGAAGCTGGTGTGAAAACGAGGTCGACTGTAGTGTTGGAGAGTGAAGAGGGCAACTGTGTTATTCTGCAACTGTAAGTCTATGGATGTGCAAGCTCTAGTTGCAGATTTTTTGGGACTTTTTTCGAGTTTTCATGTTTTAGTTAGTTTAATAAGTTGTGATATGAGATCTCTTAGACCCTAATATTTGCTTCTTGATAATTAAGAATATAAATTCATGGATCAGAAGTCCTTATAGAAGCCTATTTTCATTGTGTGTGTGTTTGAGAGAGAGAGATTTTTCAATCTTATGCTATACATGAGAAAAAGGTGCCAATTGTGGCTAAAATTCCAGATGATTTTAGGGTGTTTGCTTGTCTACACAAAATATGGATATTAAATGCAAAGTCATTCCATACCATTATTTTATAGTCTTAGTTGTCTAAAAATCAAGTTTAGGTGTCACTTTGTGCGTAATCTTACTACGATATTTTCCAATAAATATTATCATGTTGATTTTCTACGTATTTTTTGAAAGTGTATTCCACCATGAATAGTTATCACAATCACCTGATAGTGAATTTCCTATCTTGATTCTTATTCACCAATTTTAGTTGAAATATCAAAGATTCCACTTGCTTTCATACAAAAAAACAAAAAACAAAAATAGAAATGATATCATTTATTTTGTGGTTCTGATTTTATCTTTAGTACAATATATTTTAATTGGTCTCTTCTTGATACCATTTATGTCAACAGTTTTTCTAGATTAGGAAAAGAAAATAAATAAATTATGGACCAATTCCAACCCTTTATCTGTGAAGAATTACAATTTATCCATCATTTTATTGGGTGAATTCGTTCGCACGAATTTGAATATTTTCACATCAAATTCAAATGAAATCATGAATTCTTAATTTAATTAATTCATAATTTAAATCTCACAAAATTGATCAACCCATCGTTTACTAAGTCTCAACAAATTATCCAAAAATCAGAATAAAAACTTTTAAATTTTTTTTCTCTCACCCTCCTCATAAATGGACCCACAGTTACTTTCAACAATGAATTGACATCATAACTTTTTCTTCCAAATTAGATCATGAAAATTCATGTTAGGTGGTGGGGCTACATATTATATAGCCCAAGAGAAGAGATTCTCAAAATCAATGAACATAAAATGAATCTCTCCCTATAATCTACAGTGAGAAAAAAATATGGCTGGAAAGGAAAACAGTTATCCATGGTTCAATTTCTGGTTATTGGGTTCTGCAATTCTGAATATTTATTTATTGAGTGAATATTCATATCTTGGTGGGAAAGTGAGTTGGAGTGAAGAAGCAGCAGCAAAAGCAGAAGAAATTGCATCAATTTACTGCTCAAATCATGGAAGAGCTTATTTAGATGGAGTGATTAGTGAAGATGGAAACCCTATTTGTGAGTGCCACACTTGCTATGGAGGCTCTAATTGCTCTGTTTTAGACCCTAATTGTGCTGCTGATGCTGACAGGTCTCTCTCTCTCTCTCTCTCTCTACTATGTTGTATAGGCGGTGTTTAGTTACTCGAGATTAAATTGTCTCGAAACTACTCGAGTCTAATTTTGTCACAGAGGATAAGCCAAGACTAATCCTACGTGGCAAGTCCCGAGATTGAGTTGCGGGCCGAGTCTAACTCGTTGGCTCCGTGCTGTATTCGGCCGGAACCCTGTCCGAACAACCAAACAACATATCATAAGACTTATCCTATCAACCACACAAGCCATATGGCAGAGTTAAAGTTAATCGAGTATCTTGGGTCGATCACGATATGCTGAATAGATAAAACTTATCTACTATTTTCTTTGATGAATTGACGATGGATTAAACATATGACCATAGAGGGTTGGGATTTGAGATTATTGAGCACTTCAACCTGTAGGATGTGTTTGGTTATTCGAGATTAAATTGTCTCGAATATATGTGTTGTTTGATATAAATTTAATTAATTTACTTTTATTTTAGTTGAGAATGAGTCAACCAAGAATTTTGGTTAATGAGAAAGTGTATTCAAAAGTTATAAATATATGTAAATGTATAAAAGTAACATATGATATGGGGTCACTTCCCAAGATAAAAATGTATATATTTCTGTGGAAAGTATCAAAATGGTAAGAAAAAACCATAAATAGAGGGGACAGATGAAGTATGATATTTGAGTGGAATTGGAAATGTTGGTTAAGAGTTGTTGATAATTTGATTAAATTCTTTGTCAAATTGAAAGAATCTAATAAGGTAGAGACGTAGAGGAGGCATATAGAGAGTAGATAATAAACTAATAAAAAGGAAATGAATTTGAAACGCCATTAAAATAATTTCATTAAAAATGACAATTCGAAAGATATTTTTTCTTGTGACATCCGTCAAACGTGGTTTGAGATATTTAGTCAACCAAACTATAGTATTCACGTCAACTTGAAGAAATAAAAAAATAGGCAAAATTTATGAAACTACCCATTTTGAACTTTAAAATACGCATGGAAGAATTTTATTTAATGATTAATATTATTCATTTTGTACTTCTTGATTAACTCTCAATCAGAAGTAACATGCAAAGCTTTAGGTGGACTTTCACTATCGATTTATTGGTGAAATACACACAATTTAGTTCTATAAATTAATTACTGTTAATATTTGCCTTAACTTAAATAAATACTAAATTATTTAAGGCTTATAAATTGATTTCGTGACAATTTTAGCCCGTTGGTAATTTTCGACAATGTAAAACTCCAATTGGTAGCCATATCTATGTATAGCATTTCCACTTGTAAAAATCTAATAACGTGGGAAATTTCAAAAATTACACATCATCAAAACGACATCGTTTTTCGTTTTTTTTCACCAAACAAAAGAAAAACTTAGAGGTGTCAAAACGTCCGGCCGACAATTCCAAAGTGAGAAATCGGGCCGGGCCCAACCCGAAAGACCGGTCGGACCATGTTTGACAACTCTATTAGGGCATCTCACAACTCAAATTGAGCTCAACTCTCTACATTTTCTTGTGAAAATGCAGTGGTGATCCACTCTTCTTGGAGCCCTTTTGGATGCACCATGCAGCCAGCAGTGCAGTTCTGGTTGCCGGATGGCACCGGATGAGCTACACGTTTCCCGGTGCAACCTTCCTCTCCCGGGAGCTCGAGAGCCACATCCGACGCGTCCACGACGTGGCCAAAAACGCCCTCCACGACGGCAAACACATAGTCTTTGGTGGTGGGTCCACACAGCTCCTCAACGCGGCCGTCTACGCCCTCTCCGCCAACCTCTCCTCCCCAGCAAGCGTCGTTGCAGCCATCCCTTCCTACCCGGTCCGTCTCCCATCATAACCCTAATTTCATCATTTCGATTAGAACTCTCATTGTCTTGTTTTCTATGTGTAGCTTTACAAAACGCAAACCGATTTCTTCCAAAACAAGAACTACGAGTTTGAAGGGGACGCCTCGTTGATGAAGAACTCGTCGTATGCAAACACGAACGTGATCGAGTTCGTGACCTCACCCAACAATCCAGATGGGAATTTGAGGGAGGCTGTGTGCAAAGGGCCTAATGCAAGAGCTATTTATGATCATGCCTATTATTGGCCTCATTTTACGGCAATTCCTTCCCCGGCCGATGAAGATGTCATGATTTTTACGATCTCTAAGCTCACCGGCCACGCTGGAAGCAGATTCGGGTAACGATTTTTCTCATTTTTTTTCATGAATTTAAAACCATATCACACAAGAATAGGCCATTTAACAATGTAGGCTGCAATTTGCCCTGTTTCACAACATTACCTAAAAAACATCAACAATTTATCGATCTTTTTCAAGAATTCATCATGTAAATCAGTATACAAAACCACTAATTAGGTGCCACTAAATCAGAAACCATAGTAAACAAAGAAAACATCATTTCATGATTAGACAATAACCTATGTAAATCTTGTGATGGCTGCAATCTCCCCTGTTTCACCTATGCCTTGTTACGACTTATCGATCTTTATTAAGAATCCATCACCTAAAATACTTTAAGAAACCACTCATTTTTCTCATACACATAGCCATAAATTCATAAATCAAAGTAAACAAGAATAGACCATTTCACAAGTAGGCAATAAATTTTGTAATTTGTGTCAAGGCTGCAATTTCCCCTGTTTCACCACATTGCTAAATCACATCAGCAACTTATCAATCTTTTTAAACATTCCATAGTGTATCTTAGTATATAAATAAACCATTTTTTTAATGTCCAATTTTACCATAAAATAAGTAACCAATGTATACTACGATAAACTATTCCATAATTTGGAAAATCTCTATTGTTATTTGTTAGTTATAGTCAAGGCTGCAATCTCCCCTGTTTCACCACATTGCTTAATCACATTAGCAACTTATAAACAAAATTTAAGATTCCATTGTGTATCAAAACCACTTTTCATGCCCAATTTTACAATAAAATCGGTAAAACTTATGCTAGATTAAACCATTCTATAATTTGAAAAATGACTTTGTTATTTGCTAGCTGCATTCTCCCCTGTTTGACCACATATGATCGATCATTCGATCTTTATGAGAACACGTCGTCTCATACATTTACGACACTACTAATTTCTCGATGCCAAACGACAGATGGGCTTTCGTGAAAGACAAGGAAGTATACGACAACATGGTGCTGTACATATCAACAGCAGAAATGGGAATGTCGAGAGAGACTCAACTGAGAGCTCTGCAGCTCATGAAAGCAATCCTCCATGGAGATGGCAGGGGGATTTTCGATTATGCATTCGAGAAGATGAGCGATCGTTGGGGGAAATTGAGCAAGATTTTCTCGTCGTCGAAGCGTTTCTCCATTCAAGAAATTCCATCAATGTACTGCAACTTCTTTGAGAAAGTCAGGGGACCATCTCCAGGTGATCCCTTTTACTCAAATCTTTAAAATATTTATGTTTATTTATTTATTTTAAATGTTCCTTGCATCCTTAAATTTGATGGAGGATTCAAGATTGTGTTGTTGCTATGATCAAACTACTGTATATATTCTATATATGGTATTCTATTTGAGTCTCATTATCATTATTTGGGGTTATGAAATTATTCCAAATATTTTATTTAGCAATTAGCCCTTATTGTTTCTCCATATTTTATTTCTATTTGGATTTTATTTATTTTTTTGGACTTGTTTGCAAACATCATTTAGGGTTGATTATTATATCATAATAATAATAAGGATATTTTCATTTATTTTAGCTACTAATTGATTATTTCATAATTTTTATTCTTTTTATTTCCATACTGAATATTAATTAATATACTATAAGTGTAACATTTTAGGAGTTAAATAGTGATTGGAAGGTTTAACTAAAAATATATATTGGCAATGCATGTAGGTTATGCTTGGGTGAAATGTGAAAGAGAAGAAGACATTGATTGCGCCGCAGCTCTCCGGGCGGCCAACGTCATCGGCCGGGAAGGTAGCCGGTTCAGCGTCGATGACCGTCACGTTCGTCTCAGCCTGCTCAAGGGCGACGACGACTTCAATTTACTGTTGAGTCGTCTCCGGAAACTAGTCGACCAAGAAGCCGTGTCAAGCTTTTAAAGATCAATCTCTGAGTTGATCTTGATTCATTAATGTGAATATCATGTAGAACCAATGTTTTGAAAACCGGACCGGACACTGAACCGGTCATATGATTGGGTCATTGGTTCAATCGGTCGACCCGTACTAAAAAAATCAGTGTCCCATAAATATTTGATTTTTAATATGTATATAGTTGTTTACATAAAAATATACAAATATTTCACTAAACTA
>JAYJMF010000030.1:6173753-6184758 GCA_036873715.1 Salvia sclarea
GACGCTCGCCGTTCTTCCTGCTCTCGTATTTTGGCCTCCTCTGCATCGATCTCCTCTTGTAATTGAATGGCACGAAGCGCCAATGCTCGACGTTCATCACGTGATAGATTCATTTTTTTGAAAATTGGAGGATTGAAAATGGTATAGAAATGATAAAAATTGGAGGATTGGTGTATGAAATGAGGTGAAAAATGAGGTATTTATAGTTGAAATTTTGAATTAATTTTTTTTAAAAAAAAAATAACAGATTGATGACTTGGCGCAACGGGTGGCGCCGCGTGACGGGCGCCCGCCGCGCCTGGGCGGTTGCACCATGGCCCGCGCCCGCCACCCCATGCCGGTCGCCCTCGCCAAAATTAAAGCGGCGCCCGCGGGCGCTCGGTCGTCGCCGCGGGCGCCGCTGCGGACTCCCGAATGATGATATGAAGTTGCTAAAACCAAAAGAATAAAATATTATTCACAATTTACGAACAATTAACCTTAATGATTTTAGTATAACCATGTGGAATAGAATAGTCATCGAAATTCGAAACCCACCATTTTTTGAAGTTTCCTTTGAAATTAGGGAGAAACTGGGAAAACACTTCCCTCATTATCTAAGTGCAGTTACCGTCGAAGAATTGTCGTCGCCGCGGAGATATAAATTCCATCAAATAAATTATAATAATGTATAGTAGAATGGCTCATTTTATGGAGAATTTAATTGTGATAATCTCGCTTTCAAAACCAAAAAATTGTGAAAGTCTCAATATATTTTACCTACTGACATTAAAGAACGCGGGCCACCAACTGTTTGACCAAAGTCCTCAACGAAGTAAATTGTTGTGGAGTGTAGTTTCCACTTTCCACAACCATGGAATTTTCCAGGTATCTTCTTTTCTGTAGCTAATTATGTGCAATGTATGTATTTTTGTTACAGTTTCCTGGAAACCAGACAAGAACACCTTTTACAAAGATACGTAATTTTTAGAGAAAATTCTTTACTTGCTTTTAGCTGAAACAGCTTGATTCTGCTCTCATCAGGTACCTCTCCATTGCTTTGTTCTTCTACTTTGGTTGAATTTGGTGTTTGTGTTTATGATTTTGATAAGAAACAAGTGAATTATTAGAAAAAAAAATGATTATGTTTGCTCTCAGCAGCTACTGTACATTATTTGTTCTCCAATCTTTTAGGTGTTTATGTTGTTGAGAAGAAACAGCATAAATATTGGAATATTGCAAAATAGTTCTGGTGAATGCTATGCTTGGTGAATTGCATGAGTTAGCATTAGGTTATGTGTTTATTTGGTGGAGAATAGATGCTAAATCGAGTTTAATTTTAGGGTGCGTTCTCTTTTGTTATAACATTATCATGGGAAAAGGAAGGAAAAGAAAATTCCCACCCTTCAACTTCCTCTGTTTACCATCATTGTCTATAAATAAGAACTTCACCCTTTCTTGTTCCTCATTTTCACTAATTTCCCTCATTGGAGTGAAAAGAAGGATTAAGAAAGGCTGAAGTTCTTTTTTCGCGTGACAATTTTACAACCAAAGAGAACACACCCTTATGATGTTGTAAATGTTGGATTTTGCAAAGTCCTGCAGACTGCAGTTTGATGGAAGTGCTTTTCTTCTCTATGAGCTGACTTTTTGTATTTGGCTAAAATGACTAGTGTTTGGAGCTTCGGTTCATGTGGAGAAGAGGGGGCTATGGAAGTGCTTTCACTAAGATTGATTAAATTCTTCAATAAATGGGAAGTTAGGACATTTGTTATCCTCAGCCTCATGTTGCAGATTTTACTGATCATGTTAGGAAATCGCAGGAAGCATGTATGCAAACTCTCGATGAGAGTCACTATTTGGTGTGCTTACTTATTGGCAGATTGGGTGGCCATCGTTTCTCTTGGCAGCATTGTGAAGAACACTCTTGATGAATGCCAGAAAGAAAAGTATGATCCCGGAATTGAACTGAGGTGGTTTTGGGCTCAATTCTTTCTGCTGCACTTAGGCGGCCCCGACACCATCACAGCATATTCTCTCGAAGATAACGAACTGTGGCTGAGGCATTTGGTGGGGATGTTGATTCAAACCGGACTTGCTGTCTATGTGCTACTCGTTGCTTTCCCCGGTTCTTATTGGCTTCCTTCCCTGAGCGTGCTCATCTTTATAGCCGGTGTGATCAAGTATGGAGAGCGCTTGGCCACGCTCCGTGCTGCCAACAGTGAGAATTTCCGCGACTCTATGCTTCCAGAGCCCGATCCAGGCCCCAACTACCCGAAATTCATGGAAGAATACACTTTGAAGAAGGCCGAGGGGTTCGCTGTTAAGGTGGATGAGGTGAAAGAAGAAAGCCATGTTCTTCCTCATCATGATTTCCCCAACGAACCCACTATATATGTAGCTTATTGCATGTTCTCGACGTTTAAGCGCCTCTTTGCAGACTCGATCTTGAGTTTTCAAGATCGAGACAGCAGCAAATCCTACTTCCAGATTCTGACAGGGGAGGAAGCTTTTGATGCAGTCGAGATTGAGCTCGGGTTCATGTTTGATCAGCTGTACACGAAAGCATCCGTCGTGTACAATCTCCGGGGCTGTGTGCTTCGGACGATCACTCTCTCTCTCACTCTCTCCGCCTGGCTCGTGTTCCAGTTCGTGTGCGAGAAGAGGAACTACTCTAAGCTGGACTTGGTAATCACCTACTTGTTGCTTTGCGTGGCTGTCTGCTTAGAGATGTACGGTGTCGTGCTTCTCTTGGGCTCGGATTGGACGTGGCGCAGGCAGCGCAGTCGCAACCAGGCATCTCCCCTCGGTCGCGTGGTCCAATTGTTTCAGCAGCCGACCAAGAAGAGGTGGTCTGAGAAAATGGCTCAACACAATCTCCTTTATCTCTGTCTTGGGGGCAAATCTGCATCGTGCCCGAGGAGCCACGCGTTTCTCTCAAGCATCGCAAGGCTCATGAAACTGGATCACTACCTCGAAAAGCACTGGCACAAGTCCTCCACCGTCGTCACCAAACCTCTGAAGGAGCTCATATTCAATGAGCTGAACAGCTACACAAGTGATCCTCATCCTGCAGCCATGTGGAGCAGAAAGGGGAGCTTCACTCTCGCGAAATACCCCTCTCTCCATCTCGATTGGATCAACGAGAGAGAGTTCGATCAGAGGATCCTCCTCTGGCACATCGCCACCGACATCTGCTATTCCCTCGAATCATTCGACAGCGATGAAAGCAGGAAAACCGCAGAGCACAGCAAGCACATATCCGAATACATGCTGTATCTCCTCATCGTGTACCCCTTCATGCTGCCAAACGGGATCGGGATGATAAGGTTCCGCGACACGTGTGCTGAGGCCAGGGAGTTTCTGCGAGAGTGGGACGCCATGGGATTCACCAGGGCCGAGGCCTGCCTGAAGTTCCTGGCCGTGAGCACCGAGGTGCCGCCGGAGAAGGTGAAGGGCGACCGGAGCAAAAGCGTGCTGTTCGATGCTTGCATACTGGCAAAGTCCCTCTTGGGAGGGAGGGTGCAGAGGTGGGAGATTATAAGCAAAGTGTGGGTGGAGATGTTGGCCCACGCCGCCACGAACTGCAGCGGCCGCCACCACGCCGGCCAGCTGCGGAAGGGCGGCGAGCTGCTCAGCCATGTCTGGCTTCTCATGGCACATTTGGGCATCACAGAGCAATTTCAGATATCTCAAGGCCATGCCAGACCTAAGATGGCAGCAAGATAGATCCTTAGTTTGCAACCTTTTTGTCTAATTCAATATTCTTTAAATTTTTACTGCAAATAAATCAATGTATGATTTTGATGTAGTGGTTAATATCATGTTAAATCCTGAACTATACCCACTTTTTTAAATCCCAAACTATCAACTTTTTATCAACAATATCTTGCACTCATTTTTTGCCCCCAAAATCCTTGAAAAATTAGATTTTCGACGTGAGTACTTGGATTTCTGGTGAGCCGTAAGATGAAAGTGGATTATCTTTGAAGTAAAACCAATTTTTCGACCTGCATAGTTGGATTACTTGTCGAAATGGAAAATGAACACATGATCTTTTTTATATAAAAAAAACGTATAGTTGGAATTTAAGAAGAAAGTATTTGTTAAAGTTTCAGGATATTTTTTATAAAGAACTAATAGTTTGGGATTTAAAAAAAATATTTATTAAAACTCAAAACATTTATGAGAAAATATATATACTTTAAAGTTTAAAGTAATATTTACCCTTTTTGCAAGGATTTTGCTGATTTTTTTCTTCACTGAATCCGAGTATCTTTATTAAGTATGTATAATAATAATTGAGCATATATATTTACATACACAATGTCACATGCATCAAGAAAAGAATTATTCTTTAACGTATAATGTCGACCGATTTCAAAATTCAAATATTTAATAAACAGATGTCTGATTAAATGATGTATGATTTGCGCTTCGTCGTATATTGTAACTAGAAAGATAGAGATTTAATATACAATTGACCTTTAAATATATCGTATTTATTTGACGTATTATGTGACTATGTCAACCAATTTCTCTCACATATGTATATATTTTTCTTTTTTATATTAATAACGCGCATATATTTATCACACGACCAAGCACAATCATATCTGCAAGAAACGCGTATCTAAAATATTATCGCATATATTGTTCAAAAAAATAAAAATATTATCGCATATGCAGAAATTATTGGTAGTTTTTAGTAAGACTTTTTGTTAAGACTTATACGTGATATATATAAATACAATTTCGAATGTCACGCTGAAACAATGACTTATGTAAACAAAACTATGAGGGAATTTGTGTGTGTGTTGGTCTAGTGGTAGATGAGTAATGTTTGGGGCCAAAGGTCTTGGGTTCGAATCCCTTATGACGTGAGCATTTAAATTTTTGCATCAAATTCAAAGGAAAAAAAAAACTATAAGGAAATTTGCGTAATATCTGTTGGAAATTCATCATTTTATTTACACAGTAACGACAATATCCCCTCACCAATCGGAAATTCCAAATATTAGAGAAGTTATAATTTTCTTTATGAAGTTTTATTAGCATCTTTGCTCGACATCTTTATTAATTTTCTGTGTACAAACTTTTGAGTTGTGAGATTGTTGATCATAAAAGTGTTTAGTGTTTTTGTTCAAAGCAACACAATGTTAAATTTCTTTTTTTATCGGGAAAAAAGCATAATATTAGCCAAAGGCACCAGGGGTACCATCAAAACAGAGTACAAAAGAAGATAACAACATAATGTTAAATTAATCGGGAGTAATAAGTATAATAAATGGATGTAGATATATTTTCAAATATATATATCATACTTTAGTTTTATTCAAATATCTCTTTATAATAGCGTTTGATGAGGTTATTTTTTCAGTTTTTAAATAGATTACAACTCACGCGCACCTCACACTCACGAATTCGAGAGGACGCGTCTTACGGACTGTAAGTTTCGCTTCGTCGAGAAGAACACATTTTGTTAAAAGTTTCAGTGACAGTTTTATAACTATCACTAAGACCTTATAAAATTCTTTATTTATATTAGCTTTGCCAAACGCCACCTAAACATTATGGAAATTTTAAAGAAATTGCATTTTTATTTTACTTGTTTGGATTTTCCGAGAGACATGGATTGCACTGCCACTGACTATCATCTGACATCTCTAATGTGAAAGCGTGTTGAAGAGAAATTAAAAAAGACTTTTCAGTGCAAAGAGATATTAATGACTTTGTGCTATAAATTTAATGAGCATTACTAAATATTAGTATTATATATATGTGTAACAACTAACAAGTAACAAAAATACAAAATCAATGTCGTTACAAGTTACAACCAAGTCAACCACGCTGCCAAAAATAAATGTTGGCCCCACAACTACGTTGAGTTACTGAGTGTTGAATGACGTTAAAGAGAAATTATGATGGAAAATTGCAAGCTGGATAAAATTAAAACTATAATCTTCAAATTGGCTTATAATATTCCATTTTATGTTATTAAATAATACTCCACTAAAGGCTATTTCGCGTGTATTGTATAATTAAAACTATTTGGCGTGTATTGTATAACATTAAAGGCTAAATATTATTTTAAATCATAAATTATACCCACTTTATTAAAAATATGTTAAACTTTAAATAAGAGTATCTTTTTTAACCACAAACTATCGACTTTAAAAAAAAAAAAATCCCGTACTTAAAAAAAGTATTTTTTAAAACTTCAATCTAACATCTTTATATCCCAAGTTATACACGTTGAAAAAATGTAGTATTTTTTACGGATATTCCAAGTTCATCTTTCGATCCATTGAGAAGCCAAATATACACATTGTAAACACTCGTTTTTCAGGGATTTCAAAACTGAAAAATGAGTACAGAATATTTTTGATAAAAAGCTGATAATTTGGGGTTAAAAATATATTTGTTAAAATTCAAAATATTTTTTATAAAATAAGTATAATTCAAGATTTAAAATGATAACTTATTGAATATTAAACTATCATGAAAATTAGCATTTGAATATTTTCCACACTATGCAATGCATCAGTCATCACATGCAAGAGATGAACAAGTAGCCCTTTGACGATTCAACGATGCCAGAAGCAAAAATGAAATTAATTAAGGCCCCACTTATTCAAGAATCAAGACTCACTAGTATCCCCAATTATTTCTCTTGCCTATAATGAATCTCTCTCTCTCTCCCTCTACATATATGTACATAACCACAGGCATATTCTACATTCAAAACTCACATTTTCTCTTTATCATCTCTCTCTCTCTCAGATACTGCATTCATCAATAACCTTAAAATCTCATATCTTCTCTTCACATCTGTTATCCATCTCTCTCTCTCTCTCTCTCTCTCTCTCTCTCTCTCACCACAGCATATACCACACTCATCATAAAAGCAAGCAGCCACAGGTTGTGATCACTAACCTTCCTTTTTCCCTGATGGCTGCCGATGCAGTTGCATCTGTGGTGCTCCAGAAGCTAAGCGACTTGCAGGCGGATGAGTCCTTCGCCAGCAACAAGATCATCGGCCGTCGCCTCAAGCGGATGAAGGCGACCCTCGAGAACACGTCCTCGGACGAAGCTGCACAAGAGGAAACAAAAGATGAAGAAATCAAGAAACAGTACCTCGGCCATCTCTACTGCATCGAGGACTCAATCGAGTCCTTCGCCCTTCGCTTCACCCGCCAGCGGAAGAAGCTGGGATGCCTCATGAATCATGCTCTCTTCCTCAAGAAATTCACTGCTCTGAATCTGCTCGACATCAAACTCTGCAATATTCAGACAAAGGTTAAGAAGCTCAACTCTCTAACAAACAGCGAAGGCAGCAATGGTAGAGTGGCAAGTCTGTTGCAGCAGCCTGAGCCCGATGAGCAAGAAGACGGTGAAGAGATGGAACAGCTTTCATTTTCTTCCATTCCTGAAGAAACTGAAGATCTGAGATCAAGTATGGGGGGCACTACGAGCAGTCCCCGAAGAAGGCAACAGAACCTCTCGCGTAGCAGCGCCTCCATGATTCGAGAGCGCTTGGAGCATTCCAAGCTCATGTATAGTTACTCCTATAACGAGGAAGAGCTGCCAATTGTCGGATACCAACGCAAGATGGTAGAGATCCGGTATAGGCTCGAGTACTCGGATTACCGGATCATCCCCTTTGTAGGTGAACCTGGCTCGGGCAAGACGATGCTCGCTCGAGCAGTTTATGGCAACAGAACCATAACCAAAACGTTCGACACTGCTGCTTGGGCAAACGTTTTCAACAAATCTACAACAACGGACATCTTGCTCACCCTGCTCAACCAGGTGAAGAAATCGGAGGTGCAGGACGAGAGCAATGAGGAGTCTCTCAAACAGAGGCTCGTGCACGAACTGGATGGTCGGAGATACTTGATCGTGCTGGATGGAGTTCAGACTTATCAACAATGGGAAAGATTTAAAGATGCTTTCCCGGATCAACAAAACGGCAGCAGGATCATCATTAACACTTGCAATGAGCAAGTAGCGAAGCATGCTGATCCAAAGAGCCAGATGTATAATCTGGAGAGGATGAACCCTGAAGAGAGCTGGAGATTGTTCATGACAAAGGTGGGAATCATCGGATCACAACCAGAGCCCAAAGCTTCTCTGAAGAAGACAATCATTGAGGTTTGCGGGGGTCTGCCTTTGAATATTGTGCTGCTCGGCAGTCTGTTGTCGATGAAGGACAGAGGGGAGTGGTCCAAAACACTTGCTCGCCACAGAGAGTCAGACATTATGAAGCTGAGCTACAACGATCTGGATAACCGTTTGAAACTCTGTCTCATCTACATGACACTGTTTCCTAGAGAATTGGACATCCCGGTGAGGCGGCTGCAACGCTTGTGGCTTGCTGAGGGATTCGTGGAACAACCAAGGCGACAGGAACAAGGCAAATTCCAAGAAGATGTGGCACAGGAGTATTTCGAAGAGCTGGTTAAACGCAGCCTGATAATGGTCTCGAAGCAGCGCTCAGATGGAAGCGCTAGAAGGTGCCGGTTGCAAGGTGCCATCCACGACCTCTTGTTGGAGCAGGCTCAAGAAATCCGGCTTTTCCATGTGCATCCTGGATCAGACGGTTCGGATGGTATGCGTAGGCTCGTTGAGTATGCTGATGCTGTGATGGATCCACCCAAGACTTCTCAACTTCGACATGTGAGGTCTTACATATCTTTCAGCCTACAGAAAAAGGATACCCCAGCAAAGCATGTAAGCTCTCTCCTCAGCAAAATGGGAAAGGGGCTTGGCTTGCTGAGGGTTCTTGATCTCGAGGGAGTGTACAGACCTACTTTGCCCGACAATCTAGGAGACTTGTTTCATTTGAGGTACCTGGGATTGAGGTGGACTTCCTTGGACAAGCTTCCCGAATCGGTTGGTGAACTTCCTTATCTCCAGACGTTAGACCTGAAGCACACGAGCATAGACAAGATCCCGGCCACCGTCTGGAAATTGAAGAATCTGCAACATCTCAATCTCAACGAAGTCCATCTAGACAAGGATACGCCCCTGCACTTTCGCAAATCCTTGCCCAATCTCCTCACTCTCTGGGGGCTATCAGTCAGCCACGAGAGCCCGATCACAGACGGGTTGAGCAAGTTGGAGAAGCTGAGAGAATTAGGCATCACTTTCCGTTTCATCAAGCGCAGCAACGGTGATTCTCAAGGCAGAGGTCCATCTACACAAGCTTTGGCTCAATGGATTTCCAAGCTAAAAGATCTCCGAACGTTGAGGTTGCGATCCAAAGATGATACCGGGAAACCTTCGGATCTTAGTTTAAAGCCGTTTTCGGACTTGGAAAAACTCTCTCACATGAAGTTACTAGGAAAGTTGCAACAACTTCCTCCCCTTGTTCAGTTCCCACCTCATATTAAGGTGCTCACGTTATCATTGTCATTCCTATCCGAAGATCCCATGCCGATCCTTGGACAGCTCCCAGACTTAACAGTTTTAAGGCTGCTTGCTAGCTCATACCTCGGAGAGACAATTGTCTGCTCGACTGACAGTTTTAAGAATCTCGAGGTTCTAAAACTATGGATGCTCAAAGGTCTCAGGAAATGGAAAGTCGAAGACGGCGCAATGAAGAAACTCAAAGAGGTCAACATCAGAGGGTGTTCCAACCTGGAAAACTTCCCAAGCAGCATCTTGCAGCAGAGAATATTCCAAGATTTGATCTTAAACAACATGCCCCCTGCATTCAAGGATAACATTGACAACAAGTTTCAGTTTAAGGTCTCCACCAAAGATTTTTGAAGAACATCTCAGAGCTCATGATTTGGATGATTATTTGCAGTGTTTTGAAATCATATAGTGTTGAGTGGAAGTTTTCCCCAATGATGAATGTAATGAAACTAATGAATTCTACAACATAGGCATCCCTTTTCATTGTGTATAAACTGAACTCAGAAACACAATCCTAAATGTAGAAACAGTTTCTTTTGCATTCACAATTCAACTTTACATACACATATACAATACCAGTATCACTCTCTTGATCCCTATTTTCATACTTTTCTGGGATTGTGCGCTACACAAGCTGGCACATTATCATGTGTGTGTAAGGATCATAAGTTTTGGAATAATTAGATCTCTCACATTTCCGCATTTAAACAGAACGGCACACAAAATCAGCAAATTCCCCAAATACATCTTAACAGTATCGCGAATCGCAGCTCAATCCAAATAACAATGACTTCGTAGTTCGTACAAACTAATTTCATCACATTTCCGCATTTAAACATGTAAAGGCACACAAAATCAGCAAATACCCCAAATAAATCTTAAGAGTATCGCGAATCGCAGCTCAAAAATGTAGTTCTAGGCTTCTTCTAGATGCAAATCAAGAGATTAAAAAATTATCATTAGACACGTCTCTTAATTTCAGCTAATGAGAATCACAAAACCTCAACAAAAAAGAAACATCAAAATAGCAGAGCTCACTTGCGTTTCGCCTCCATCGATTCAGCTCTTTTTCCGTCTTTTCATCTCAGAAAACACAGCAAATGCTACCTTTTTTTCATTTTGAAGTTGAATTGGCATTTATATGGTGGAATTATGTAGTGGCGCGCATATTTACACAATTTCACCTAATTTTGTGATTTTGGCGGTTCATAGTTGCCACTTGGCATGGGTTGAAGCAGAAAGAAATATTAGAGATATGGATATAAGATAAAAAATAATTAAAATTAATACGCTAGTATTTGTTTTGATATATTTTGATTATGGATCAATTAATTTTGAATATGTTAAATTAATTTATGTAGACAACTTTTTTTTTTTTTAAGTTCAACTAGAATTTGCCCTTCGTGCGTTGCATGAAAATAGTTATGATATAAAAAAATAAAATAATATATTTTACAACTAAAGTTAAATAAAAAAATTAAAATATTTAAATATGTTAAGATAAATATAAATCATTGGTAATATTAATTAAAATCACAAACTACCAAACACTAATATCAATTACAATTATTAGATAATGTATATCTTTTGATAAATAATAAAA
>JAYJMF010000030.1:6189438-6217567 GCA_036873715.1 Salvia sclarea
AAAAAAAGATTTTTTTTATTTCCTGCAACTCCATGGGCAAAGTGCAAAGTTCATAAACTTCATAAGGTTATAAATCATAAATAAAATAAAATTTACAAAAGAAACTGCCCAAGAACACCAAAATTGGCGTGCAAAATGCAACTATTCCTAATTTCCACTACTAAACACAAAATAACTCCATCAAATTGATGAAGCCTGAAAATTTAAGACTGATGCAAGATTACATTTTGGCTCAATAAGACATCATCACAATTTCAAATAGGTTTTACAACACGAGCAAAAGAAACAATCGATCATCATCACATTAAAATAAACATAGACAAAAACTAATACTCCCAATGAAGAACAAAATAATCATCTTAAATATGGACAACAATAACAGCACAAATATTCACAAACAGAAACAGCAGGGCTAAACCAACCAGATTAAAAAAAAAAACAGAGAAAAGTGAAAAAGAAGAAAAAACTAAACAAACCTCAGAAATCAAAGGAGAGAGCAAATTTAGAGCAGAGCCCATTTCAAGATTCAGTCGGAAACGAAAAGGGTCTCTCCCATTCAGATCCAATCTGCAACAAAGCTCAAATCTTTACTGAAATTTGAGCATATTAAAAATGGAGCATTTATGGAGTGACTGCCCATTACAGAATTAATAAAAGAAAAACAAGAAAAAGAACATTATTTTACATGATGGTTATTTACTTTTCTTTTCTTTTCTTTTCTTTTCTTCTCTCTTCTTTGTTTGTGTTAGTTGGGAATGAAAAACTTTCAGTAAAGTGAAATTGATGACTCGACCAAACCTGATCGAATAATGATTTGATTGCAGAAAGTGACACTTATTTTTTGTATTTATTTCATTCATTCATACATATATATACGTATATATATATATATATATATGTGAAAATCTATCATATTATTCCCTCCTCATTCCTTCGCTTTTGGCTTTTGCGGTTTCTTGAATTTGTTGTCTCTCTCTTGATTTATTTTTCTGTGTGAGACGAAATCATTATTTGGAGAATATTTTTTGTCTCTCTCTTTTTCTTTTTAGGTGTGGTGCTCAAGGCCTAAACTCCTCCCAATTTCTAGGGTGATTTTTGTATTAAGAAATCGAAATAATAACAATATTACAAAGTAATTGAAATTTATGGCACGTTTGACTATAGTGTAATATTGTGTAATACAGTAGTTCGAATTTTGTTGCTTAAAGTGGTCATTGTCTCATATATTTATTTAACCTTCAATAGTATGCAACTATGCATTAATTTCCACACATTAAATCCACATGCTTTTTTGGAGAAGTAGTTTTTAAAGACTATGTATGTGTATGTCCATTCAAATTTTGATTTATTTTTAATTCAGTTGTTTTATTCTCTAGGAGAAGTAACTACAAGATCCTTAACTTTTAATCGAATTCTACATGAATGAAGAAGAATAAAGAAAAGATATATTAGTGAAAACTATTCTACTAAAGAAGAGTTGCATGATGGGTTGTCGCTTTCTTGTATCCTTCTTTTCTCTTTTTGTGAATTTTATAACGTGGTAATTAATTGTTAAGTAAGTAGATAATTATGGTTAGTAGGTTCTAATTACCTCCACGTGTAGTATAATGATTGGGCGTGATGCCCGCCGTCAATGGGGCAAGAATGCTCATCATACTAAATCATTAAATATTCAATTTGGAATTATAGGAATCATCATTCACGAATCGTTACTGAATTTTGAAAATTCATAATCCTATATTTTAGTTATTATGAAATCATCAATTTATTAATTAAATTTATTTGAATTTATAACATTTTAATCACGATATCGTGCATTTATTAATTAAGTTGATTTGAATTTATGATATTTCAAGTATAAGATCACCATTTGTTAATTAGGCTATATATCATTTTTTTGAGAAAAATTTTAGGCTCTTACTATACTCATAAAGAGTGAAGTATAAAATAAAACTAAATAAATGAAAAGTCAAATAGCATCAATCTCTACGTATCCAAATAATTTGTACGATTATGCATGAGTACATCATTGAGTTTTATATATAGTGTTATTGACTTGATACAACGCCTATAATATTTATGTTTTATAAATTTATATTTACTGTATTTCATATTGTTAGCTTGGCACATTAAATGTGAATGTGAATGAGTTATCCTTTTATAAAACCAAATAAATGCATTAAATAGCATATATTGCTTGGCATAACGCTTCCATTCCTTTGGTCAACGAGGAAAATCTGTGTATGATATTCATATATCTCTCAAGTCTCAACTACTTCCAGTTTTAATTAAACATGGTTGATTTTGGGAGGTGAATTAAAAAGTAACAAGGAATAGATTGAATTTTTTCCCCTATTTGTGATTGTGATGTTCTATGATAAATTTGGAATCTCCAAAACAGGAAACATCTTTGCTCATTTATGGTATTTTTATGATCACCAAGTGTTTTATTTTTTCGATTTTAGAAGTAATAAGTGAGATACCATATTTAAAAGAAATGTACAAAGATTTACCTCTTTGTTATGGGCTTGCCTTTTCTTCTCAAACCAGATTACATTTTTTTAAAGCATCCAGATTAATTACAACGATCAGTGATAATGAATCATTTTGTAATTTAAAAAATCGGTTCGATTTGATTTTATTAACCAATTCGATTTTATTGGAATTTAACTAATTAGTTAAATAAAAATTAAAAAGGATAAATTAGTTAGAACCTAATAAAATCGAACCGATTAATAAAATTAAACCGAACTAATTTTTTTAAATTGCAAAAAGCCCCCTACTTTGTAGACAAAGTTTGTTGATTTATCTTTTCCCAAAACGTATATAGTTTTCAAATATGTAATTGAGTGATGATAAATCAACATAGTTTGTAGACATAGTAGTAGTCATATTGCGATTTTATAAATTTTGGTTCGATTTGCTTATAATTGACCGGTTTGATATTTTTTAAATTTATTTAATTTATTTCTCTTAAATTTATTAACTAAACAATAAAAATTCGTATTATTTACATCCTCGCCGGAATCGGAAACCTATCCGGCCATCGCCAAAACTTGTCACCGCCGCCTCCATCAACGCCACTCGCCGCTGCACCACCTAATAGAGCATTTACCAGCTAATAGGACATTTTTTAACGCCCTATTATGCCTCCTAATACTACATTAGAAGAATTATTCTGATTATTCTACCTAATACTCCCTCCGTCCCAGTCTAGTTGTTACGTTTTCCTTTTTGGGTTGTCCCAACGAAGTTGTTACGTTTCCTTTTTAAGACACCTTTATCACCCACACAACTTTAAATAATATATATTCCTATCATCACTTTACATTACTTTTCAGCTCTTCTAAAACTCCGCGCAAAAAAGAAACGTAACAACTAGACCGGGACGGAGGGAGTATGTTTTTTTGAAAGCGCAAATAACAAAAGGGCAAAGGTACAAATATATGAAAATAGGTTATTATAAAAATTAAATAAATAAATAAATAAATAAAAATTCATTTTTATTAACATCGTTAACTTTCCGTCGAAAGGTATGAATGTTTTGCCCGTGTTTTTGAACGTCAGTGGTTTGTATGGTCTTCGTGAAGACATTTAAGGGTGTATTTGCACATTTACCGTAGATTCAACAATATACTAGTACAATATTGGGATCTAGAATAATAAAAAAGCCCATTACGTATAGAAGCCCATTTATGTAAACCATTATACAGAAGCCCAATTACTTAAAATTAAATCTGACGTCGACACAATTGCCAAATGGCACGACTTCATTGGACAAAACACCAAACCCCTGTGTTGACGTGGCACTAGTTCATCTGTTTTTTAGTTTGCTTTTCCACAGCTGCAAAATTGCTCTTCGCAGAGATCTTCAAGCAGAAGAAAGTTCGGCACTAAAATGGCGAAATTCAACGTGAATTCAATCCTGTTAATCACTATTTCGGTTTTCGCAGCTTTAGCTCATGGAATTGACGATAAATGCGCCGCCTGCAATGCAATTGCGGTTAACTTTTTTTCCCATCTTCAAATCTCTGTTTTCGAAGTGTTTTTATTTATTTATTTATTTATTTCGTGGCTTTGCAGATGGAGCTGGAGCGCGGACTCTCAAATGTAAGTTTTTGCGTTCTCGTTTATGTGCAATTATGTTTTCGATTTGATTAAAATAATGCAGCATTTAGTTTCAAGTAATTAAATATCGGGACTTCTGAGAACTAAATTTGTTGGATTGGGTGAAAATGGTGGTGTTGGATATGTAGGGATATAAGTATGGAATGATAATTTTGTGAGCTGAATAGATAAAACAGTTGATTTTTCAATTGAATCTTTATAAGTTGTTAGTATGAAAGTGGAATTGGTTCATCCTTTTTAGTTGAGGGTTGCAAATATGACAATGTGTGTTTAGATGTAAAGAAGTTTTTGAAGTTCGAGCAAAAATATCACTAGGAGGCTGATTAGAGCTAAAGTAATTGCAGTTTTTGGATGTTATGTTGGCTAATTCACTTAGAAATGACTTTGCTCCGATGATAATTCTCATAAGGAACTGCTTTTGTACAATTTTAATTTGTGACGTATGCAGGAAAAACCGAGAAATCATTTGGACATGAGACATCGTTTGGACTCTAAGGGTCAGCGACAAGGGAAGCTAATCGACTATAGGTATTGGCTGATGGAGTTCTTCTAATCCATAGTGGCACCTTGTGTATCGTCACTTGCTAATGCTGAAATTTTTCGCTCTCTCATTTTTTTTTCCAACAGAGTAAGTGAGTTGAGAGTCGTCGAGCTTCTTGATGGGCTCTGCGAAAACATGCTAGATTATACACTCGAGGAGGTACACTACGCCTTTCTCTTTCTCTTGAAATGTCTCGATATAATATACAAATGCAAACAAAAACGTTGGTGCTATTAGTTTGATGTTAACCTTTTTTTTCTTCTTGGCAGGTTGATTCAAGCAGACAATGGATCAAAGTCAAGAACTGGGATAACCTTAAGACTAGTATGTATGCAAGCTTCGTTTGACAAATGCATATCCATATCGTTTTGCCAAGTCGTTGACTCATTATGCCTTTTTGGTAACGCAGCGTATTTGAATTGCTTAAGTCTGCATTGACAAACTGAACACGTGGACTCTAGACATATTAAAAATGCCTGATTAGTCTCAGTAGTACTGTAACTTGCCAACTCCCAATTAAACAGATTGCTGGCAGTCCAATATTGAATTAATTCACTTGTGGTGTATGGTTGCGGTAAAGTTCCATGTCACTAGAATACATTTTCATCTTAGCTTGAATGATCCATAGCCAATAGGCCCAATACTGTTTTGAACTCCAAGATTCTTAACTAAAACCTGACAATCATTTCTTAATATGAACATGTAGGGAAATGGTACATTTAAATCTGATACTGAAAGTGCTATTATCTTCTGTGATCCACACAAGCATTCTCTTTCCTCTCATTATTTTTTCTTTCATTATGCACAGAGGCCACATGGAATGTATACTAAAAGCCAGGGAACTGGGAAAATAAATATGGTACTTTAATTATGTTATGCTCTTACCATTCATTGCCAAAGATTGACTGCATATTTGAAGCATGCTTGGTAACTAGAATCCTTATGGAGATGCAAATGCTATTAGAGAAACCATGATATTGTAACTTAGAGCTCACATTTCAGATAATTATGCTTGGTTTAGGAACAAATCAAATTGATGCTGCCAACATAGCCGGTGGATTTTAAATTAAAGTTGAGGAAATCTTTTGAGGACACTTTGTTAAACACTCGGAGTAAGATATGAATGAGATATGATCAGAATAATTTGAAATCGTATTAAAAAAGAGCAGCTGCTCTTTTCAGTAGAAAAATCTGAGTAAACCTGTTGCATATTTTGTGGAACAGGAACATGAAATATAGGCCTTCCTGCAGATTCTACATAGTAGATCCGAATTCATACTGGGTATCATCATCTCCAACAACACGTTAGTTATTAGCATAATAAACAATAGAACTGGATTGACGTAGTCCTATTTAGTTTATCAGAATGAAGGAGCGGAAGAACGACGATACCTTTATTTCTTAATGTCCATAGCTACTAGTGATTTTAATGGATTTTGTACATGGAAGGTGGTTAGGTGAGAGAAGTAGGGCTAAAGATATTACTCAATGTGGAGCTGAGGTGATGGCCTTGCAATGTAGTTGGCGGAAATTTAGCCAACTGGAAGTTTGATATTCTTTAGCTGAGCTGTTTTCTTATCATTCCGCTGATTTAGAAATTGCATTTTATTACTTTTTTCAGTTTTCTTGTTAGTATGATTGCTAAGGTTCTCACAATCTTCTAACAAGATGTATGTTGTACTTCGATATTCTTATGATAGATAAACAAGAAGCTCGTGCATACTCAAAAGACATTTCATCTTTCTGTGGAAGGTAACAGCATGCTTTACATGTTTAGCTTGTTTCTAAAGTTGGAATGTCAGCGCAATCTTTACATTTTCCTATTGTCTTGATGCATATAAAACTCCGGGTTAATTATCTCCTCTTTTTGCTCTTACATAGGTTACTGGAGGAAACTGAAGATGAGGTGAATCTTTATCCTATCATCCCTTGCTAATAATACTATCTGTGTGTGCTCTTTCTGCCTTCCTAAAAGAAATTTTGCACAACTCACATACATATATATTTTCTGAACAGCTTTCAGAGAGGATAAAGAAAGGATCTGTCGAAGTAGGAGAAGTAAGCAACGTCCTATGCCAAGACATCGGCAGATACTGTAGTAGGACAAGGTAACCCTTTACCCCACAAATCATATATATATATATATATATTCATGATTCCCTACTTGAGGTGCTATAGAAAGTTTATGCCAAGAGAGACATGCGACTCTTTAGATCTTTTGCTCGGATCTTCAGTTGACGACCCCTCTCTCTGTTCAGCAGCAGTCGGGAAACAGTCGATGATGAGACCAGCCACGAAGAACTCTAAGGAACCACACGACGGGTGCTCTATGAAATCGGGGAGTAGCATTGTTTTGGTAGAACAAAGTTTGGATATGATTCAGTGCTTGTGAATGTCACTCCAAAAGGCCTCGTTTCCCTATTGGTTTTGCAGGAAATTGGCCAGAAATGGCATTGGCTAGAATTCAGGAACTAAACATTTTTAACTATCACTCACACTTGGAAAAAAAAAACAATTATCTTCTTTGATCATCTGTCGTATCTCTATTTAAAAACTCGAATGCTTTTAATAAATTCTATATTAAGCAAATCATTCATCAAGTAATTTAATTAAAGAATATTTAAAAAATAAGATATCGATATATATATATATAAGACTACAATAAATTTGATTCATGTAGGGCAACATGGCTCTAAGCTAAGGTACAACAAGAGGAATCATAAACTAATGGTTAAATCCATCCCAACTTATACAGCAGCAACATCTCAAGCAGAAATTCTCAAAGAAAAGAACTAAAAACAATGAGAAATTCATCATGTACACCCCAAGAATCCGTTTCAGTCAGCTTCATATCTCTCACAAATTACCTTCCAACGCCCCCTTCAGAAGATTCAGCCCCTCCGCCGATATGCTCCGCCGCACTCGGGCGGGAATGACCTCGATCCGAGGCGGCGGGTCGGGTGAGAAGCATATAGTGACAACGGTCAGGTTATCACACGTGTTGCGTTTCAGCGCTTCCCTGACCAGTTCCCTAGAGCACCGCTCAGGGTCATTGTGCAGCATCAGCTCCTTCCGGGCCATCGTGACCGCACATTGGCTGCTCATCACCTCCCACAGGCCGTCACACCCTAGGATCAAGAACTCGTCGTCTTCCGTTAGCAGCGTCTCCTGCAGCTCCGGCTCTGAGCTCAACGGAGAAGCAGACCCTTTCGGCCCCTTCATGTGCCAGTCGCCCAAGGCGCGTGATACGGATAGCTGGCCGTTGAGGTAGCCGTCGTATATGACTCCTCCTAACTTCTCGATTCTGATTCTTTCGGATGTGTAGTTAGGCTTGTGGTCTTTCGACATTTCGATGGCCCTACCACGTTTCCCCAGCACGGCTCGACAGTCTCCGGCATTGGCTACTATCATTTTTCTGCAAATGGAACGAGCTCTTCACGATTCTGCAGTCGATTTATATTTAATCAATCATACATAAATTCAGTAGCCTTTCATACCTCCCGGATATGAATGTAGCCAGCACTGTGGTGCCAGACGATATATCAAGGGAACTATCATCCGCAAATGCATAATCTGCTTTGAGAAACGCACTCTTGATTGCCCTTTCGGGACAGACAGGGAAGAAAGAATCTTCAACGATAAATTTAAGAAGCTTCTCCCTGACAAATGATGCTGCGTCTATACCTCCATGACCATCAAATACCTGCATCATGTAAAATGTGACCAGTAATTAGAGAAAAACACGAGAATGGAATGAAAGAACGGACTTTAAAAGGCGTCATAATGCTCCATGAGAGCACTTTAACTGCCCAAGATGCGCAAATATCACGCTCCAACGAAGGATAGTCGAAAATAGGTGAGAAACTACACGATAGGTAAAATGAAACTAAGAAATTAGTTAAATACTTTACAACAAAAATATATTTATTGGATAGGTGTAGATAGACCTACATGTATTTATCTGTCCATCCAAAATTAGTCAAGACATCTTTTCAACGGCGAAGAGGTGATCAATAAACATTTCAGTGTCGAACTTACCCCATAAAAAGCTCCAGGCGACTGGACATCCGCAACTTCACCTAAATACTGAGGCAAGTTATCTATACAGATATGCACATCTTCCATAGATGGCTTTGGTCCTTTCTCAGCACAGCTTCCAGACCGAAAAATTGGTAGAAAGCTGCATTTTAAGTCCGGTGGTGATTTGATCCCCGTCCCTCCAAGATCAAAATCCTGGTCGATAGAAATACATAGAATGCGTTAGTTCATCAGTCATCACACATAAAGCAGCAAGCATACAGGAAACGAAAACCAATATTTTCAGAAACAGTAACACTAAATTGACCACATTTTTCCTTGAGATTCTTAACATGCCACTCATTAAAAGCATTCCAACAACTGGAACACCTATGCTTCCCAGTTTTCTTTTCCGGGGATCAAATTAACAAGGAAATTTAAAGATCAAGCATTAACCACTCTACCACTAGGCCAACTCACGCACTATGCTTCATAGTTGATTGCTAGTGACGTGGTTAATTTGAATGTTTCACAACATTAGCCACACACCCTCGTTTTTGCCAAAGTTGAAGTACGTATACATGCCTTAGCAAATCCCAGTGCTCAACGAGATTAAGGTTAGAAAGTTAATTCCTATTGAAGCAAGCCCTACTTACATTCCAGAAGCTAAATTCTTCGAATAAGATGTAATGACATCCCCAATCAAAATACATAGATGCAAAAATACAATCTTGAACCATAACCAATTCAATCTAAAGAATCAGACTAGATATGCAATATCAACTAAATTAGGAATCTGAAACCCATTTCTAACACATAATAACTCACACACAAACAGATTCACACACTAATTACTCAAACAAGAATAAGAATCCTTCATAAGTAACACAAAACCACTTGATAAAGTACTTGCATTGCATCAGATCACGGAAATAAGTATTTACCACCAAATCTGCATGTGAGACACATGTAGCTGTGCTCATAGAATGCCTCACAACAGACAGATGCCGCGGTGGTTTACCATTCAGCGTTTGCTTCGACTCGTTCTCATTCTCCGAAGTCTCGTCTCTCACCACAGAAACCTCACCATTATCCTCACTACAATCACCTCCTATATCACTAAACTCAGAAGAACTATCACCATCACCAGCCATATTCCTCCCAAAACATCAACTTCAACTCTCTTAAGCAAGATGAACCCCTCTTCTCGAGGAAAACCAATTACAATACTCTCATCAAACCCCACTAGAATCGATTAGATGAATAAACCCTCAATCTAAGGGGAAAAAACCCCAAAAATCACCTTCAAATTCCTAAGCTAAAATGCCCCAATTCTTCAACTAAGCACCATGAAACCCTAATTTAACTCCCAGGATCAGACTTTGGATAGTTAAACCTTACCACAAATCAGAATCCACCGAAAATCCCACCTAAAATTCTTCTAAAATGGAAATCCAGAATTTGATGAAGCAAACTTCAGACTAACAGATCATAATCCGTTTATACAAAAACAAATATAATAATTAACAAAGCTACAGATATAATCCTTAATTCAAATACAAAGATATCGAAAACGTCTTCCTGGACGGATAGAATGAAAAAATTCAGGAGGAAAACGTATATTTGATTTAATTTTATTTTTCAAAAAAAAGAAAGGAAAAATTGTATGGACGACAAAGAAAGTGGAAGTAATAAGAAAATTGAGCGAAAATAGAAAGAAAAAGGAATCGCATAAATGGAGCGGAGTTCTTGTTCTTGCGGTTGGTGACCGGCGATTGCAGGTAAGCGGCTGTTGCTTTACCGCCACGTGGAGATTTCCCGTTGGTCAGTTGGTGGGGTGAAATCCCAGCCGTCGGATCGCGCGAGATGGCAGCGGGCAACGGTCAGGATCGGCGGAATCTATCTGGCTCTTGCGGTTTTGTGAGGGTGGGGTTCGTTGGCGGCCGTTAAAGCGGCGCATAGGATTCCCTCCTCCACGTGGCGATAGGTGATTGGGTGCCTCGCGGGTGAGGTGAAATAGTCCGTCTTTATCAACAACATGAGAGTTTGCGATGATTATCTATTTGTTACCCATTTTATCAACCCAAATAAAAAGGTTAATTGGTCAAATAATAATTTATCTTAATATTTCAATTTTTTGTATTAATGTCTTATTAGTGTTAGATAAATTATGTGTAATTTGATAACTATATCATTTATCAAGACGACGAAGTGCAGCGTATTGTTGAATTTTGAATTTGAGTGTGTGAAAAATATTAATGATAGAAATATGACTATAAATTTGGAAGTTATTTAACAATTTTGTTGTAACAAATTTAACAAATAATACAGTAGTACTGCTTAAAAGTGTAAAGCTAATGTAACATGAGTACTGAAATCTAAACGAACTCACGTATATATATTATCCAATTTGCTCATAAAATAATTACTTATTTATTTAATATTTACTTATATCAAACTAATTTCTCTAAACGAACCCCAGCATATTTTTCTTAGATCGAGATTTGAGTAACTCAATCTAGATTACCTTGAACTTTAAAAAGAACTTATCTTTAAGTTTTAATCCTACGTCATATAATCCAATGTATTGAGTTAGCGTTATATGATCATTATTCATTACATTAATATTATTAATATTGATATATCATCCTTATCTATAATTCTTAGGCAATGGGCTTCATATAATTGGGCTAGTAAAACATTTAAACAGAAACTGATCCCATTTATCCCAAAGTATTAGTAGCAAATAACAACGAAAGGGCCCAACACTATTTAACTAGTATTAGTATATTTGTTTTTTCAAACATGAAGACTTAAATATTCTTCTAATGAAAAAAAAATGTTGTTAAGATATACACAAAATATAATTATATACAAAGTAGTATACTGTAATATGTTTGGCCTCCAAAATTGCCCATGCCATAGAGAATTTATCTTCTTGTAGTAAGAGTTTGTATTGTTAACTATACAATTTTCATTTTCATTTATATCACAAGTATCTTCATCTAGCAGCTTGTTTTCTTCATTATAATTTGCCATTAATAGAGCCACCAAGATTGAATCCATGAAAAAATTTATAGGAATAATCTCTTGCTCAAAACACAATATATTATTGCATAATGCATTGACCTATACTGTTTAATACGTAATAATAGACAATTCGTTTCATTGTTCATGATTTGATAGCTAGCTATTCATCAATTAATTATGTTTTAATTGAAGGATAATGGCACTTGAAATTTATACATCAGCAGAATCACTGACCATATATTACTGATTGTGATGCATGTCAATGAATTATTAATTATATCGTGTAAAAAATATGTAAGATTGTGAAAATTCTAAAACTAATTGCTAAAGTTCTCACAATTGTGACTATTTTACCCTTAATTCGAAACATCTAGCAATAGCGACGTGAAGAAATCCTGTAGTCAATTGCTGGACTCATAATTCCTTATATTTTTGTGCACGTTTTTTTGGCATTTTGGAATTGTAAATTTCAAATTTGTCGTCATCTAGAAACAAATGTACATCATAGTTTGAAAACAAGCAACATTCATATAAATTGCTCAAATATATTTGAAGAGAAGACCTTATTTTAAACGGAAAGAATGATAATTACAAAACTTTTTCCTTTAGGAGATAATATTGATTTAAGTCGTATATCTCCTATGTTTAACACAATAAATTAAAGTATATACCTCAAATTAAATTAGAAGACTGAATATGTTATAATAGGAACGATCATAAAAGAAACCACAATTAGTTGGGGAAAGCATATTTACCCTTGAAATAATTAGTTTCTTCCTCTAACATATTTTATTTTTAATAGTAATAATATTAGTAGTAGTAAATAATGATAATAATGTAATACCCCCAAATATGAAATACCTTGACATAATCTTATCCTCATTCATTCAAAGCTGAAAAACGATAGAATAACTCACATTATTGTCATTCTATAATTCGTAGTGGATCTAGAGACATCACCCGACAAAACAATCATTTTCATTTTTATTTCCAGTAGAAAAGGAAATTTCTTATAGTCAAAATAAAATTTGGAATTTAATTGAAATTAATGTTACATCCAAATGAAGGAAGGGATATCCATATCCTCCTAAAATTCCGAAGGAGAAAAAAGATCACTACTCTACTATTCCAATAATTTATCTACTATACATCAAATCCACATCTACAATATTTAACTTGTTTCTAATATGGTTTATCTAAAAAACTAACCTTTAAATTTATTTTAATTAGCACCTTTTACGTCGTTTGCACTTTTAGACAATCTTCTCTTCTTTTTTCTCAAAGACTAACCTTAAAAGTTGGTTTTCTTCGTTATTTAGAACTGATTAATGATTATAGTTTTCCATAAAACTTGGACGCAATAGGGTAGAAATATTTTCTCCATGATTATTAAAAATAAATAGGAACCCTTGATTTTGATTGCACGAATGATCATGATTTATTTTCATATACATTATTTTTTTATATACAACAATCATAATCATACAAATGTGAATATAGTATATTAATATTTAGTTAATTTAAAGTAAGAAAATTCTATTTGATCATCTAAAAAACATAAAAAAAATGAGTATCCTCGTAGATGTTTGCCACGATAATATTTTTTTAGGCCCTCGCATTTAAGGTTGGAACCTACAATTTATTTTGTCGGCACAATTTTATTTAATTCCTTTCCTATTAACTTAGGGTCTGACAATCCAATAGCTAACTTGTAGTACTACTTAACCCTTTTATCAAAAAAAAAAAGAACTACTACTTAACCCAACTTATTCGAGAATTCACATAAAATTAATTGTACACTAAAAACTATACTTGGGAAATTATTACGGACGAATAAAATAAAGTAAATCTAAAGTTTTAATTTTTAATTAGTTTATTAAATATCTACTTTTTTCACCCAACTATTTTTGCGACAGTAAAAGAGGCCCAAAAATCCTATGGGGGGCTACTAATAAAGTTGCCTGCTGCATCCTTCTTAGGTAGCTATTTCAGAAATCCAATAATATAATATATAAATATTTAACTTTATTCTTTCCTTAATTAGTGAAATATTCGATCCAAGGTCCAACTCAAACCATTAATGTCCCCCACAATTCATTGTACCTCTATATACGGTCACAAATAAAAGAAAAAGAAAAAAATTGGCACATGCAAATGTCTATGTCTCTTGCTATTTATGTCATTAATCTTGACAAAGCAACACCATTTTTAAATGAATGTATAAGTGTAATTACCGAAAAGAAATTACTACTTGCATGTTTGTACCTTATTTTGTCAAAATATTGGAATATTGCAAAAAACTTATTTGAAGCAATTCAAACATCATCAACTTTTCTAGCTAAATTTGTCCTTAAGGTATTTAGTTGATGCATCCTATTGTTACGAATTGAAACATTGCGGTGAAATCATAATTTTTTTAAGAACTGTCGAGTTGACAAAATATGATAGAGATTAATTATAGTATTGCATTAATGAAAACTATATGTATCTATTATTTTTTTCTTTAAATTTTATCACGAACTGTCGATTATAATAAATGTGAATGTATATAAATTTATCTCGTGGACAAATTTTAAAAAGCTAAATAGAATCGTTGGAAATTTGATGTGATTTGATGTGGACGATGTTTGACTTTCATTCATGGAATATGTTTGCATACTAACTTTGTATTTTGGAAACCAATATATCGTATTCTAATTGGAAAAAAAAGTGACAGTTTGCGATATATTAAACTCTACTTAATTTTAAATGAATCACGTTGTTCCCGTTTCCCCAATTAAAAAAACGACTACTTAATTTTAAATTAACAAAAACACTTTTTTTTTTTTTTTTGCTAACACTATTTTGTTGAGACACAAAAATTAAATAATGAAATCAAAATTGATGCTCGATCGAGACTTCCTTTTAGACATTTGTTCATAGAGATTACACTTACGTGATAGAGATTAGATACAAATGATTCGATTGACAAATGTATTAGTGATGCAGCGTGAGTGTGTGGAACATGAAGAATACGATCGAGACTCGTTGATTCCGTATAATACCGAGAATTGAATATAAAAGAGGTAAATCTCAGTTCATAATAATATCAATCAATTGAGTTCAAAAGGCGACTAACAGAGGTTATATACTAATCTTAATTGTCGAAATTACAATAAATAATAAAAAGGCCTAAAACATAAATTCGAAATTGCAAAATAACCTCGAAAACTCTAAAATTGCAAATTTGACTCTCTAAATGATGGAATTTCCCCGAAATCCGTCTTCAATCATGGCAAAGCGATGAGTATTACTTGAACGTCGTTTCCACCCGAAAAACACTAGGCTCTCATCATCATCTGAAACTTTTGTGAATTCCGAAATTATTCGGGTGATCCAAGCATTGCATAAATTTTTCTTCAATTTGCGCCACATCAATTAACTATGATAAACAAAAATAATTAATCACAAAGTTAAATTAATTTATATTTTTTGGATCTCTATAGTCCATTAGGGGTAAAAGTTGTTCGGTTCAAAATTAGTTTGGAATACATAAATTTTGTCACTTGCCCTTAAAAATTGAATTCTGCCAATAAATGATTGTGTGGACATCGTGCATCGCAACTAAATTATTAATGAGACGATTATCCAACGTAATCATCGCCATAAATATGTACTAAAACAAGGAAATTATTTGCTGTTTCCACACATATATTGGCTAATTAAAACTTTTTCTGTCCCTCCATTATTATTATTTGCTGGAACGTAGCATAGTTGCAGTAATAACCAACGTGCAATCATTATTCCAAACAATTTTCCACATATCCACACAATTCATTATTTCGTTTCAAACTTGACTTAATATTTACGTTCATAAGTTACATGTTAATGTCTTTAGATTTTTTTCTATAAAAAATGAATACTAAATTATTATCACAAAAGATTTTAATTAAAAAATAGTATACTTTTTCTTGAATATTTAATTAATGGGTTTGGATCAAGTAGGATTGGAAAATATGGTAGAGAACAAGAATAAATTTGGATCTTTGATTATAATTGAAATTAATTTGTAGTCCCATATTTTTATATTGTTTGTGCTACACGAAGTGAAGGCTGGTAATATAAGTAAGGTTGTGCAAGATTAACACTTTTAAAAAAGAAAAAACTTTTAACATCTATGTTATGACTTATGAGGTTATGAAATGAAATATATGTGCTATGCGTATTTAGCACTTTTGCAGCATAACAATTTTGATCGTATTATACAAATATAAAAATGAAGAAATGTATCAAAACAATCATTCTCATATAGTTAAAATAAAATTAGTGTAAATATAAAAAAATAAAAATAATCCCTAATTTTATGAATTTGCACATGCGAATTCGTGAAATGAAATGCAAATTCGTGAACTGAGCATTGTCTTTTTATATTAACGAACCGATTTTTATTTTTACTATCTTAAAATAAGTATTTTAATGATTGGCTCTATAAAAATATACTTACTAATTAAACTCATATATCTATTTTCATTTTTAACAATATGGAGTTTCTTTAATATTTCTCACTTCTCCACACACTAATACTTTAAAGGGGGTTTAGAAAAGTAAACGAGATGATTAAAAGTAAATACTCCATTAACTTAACTGTGCAATCATTGTTCCAAGCATTTTTTTCCCACTTCTCCACACAAATTCTTTATTCGTTTCAAACTTGAATGGACCAGCATCATTCTTGATCTTCTTTCCCACTTCACCAAAACTCGTTTTTCACGAACTGCAATAATTTAACAATTTTCTTGAAATCTCACTTCCAAATTATTTCCAACTAATCCATTGGTGCAAGTAGGATTATTTTATATAATTAAAAAAGAATCAAGAAAGCCCCAGTTCACGTATTTGATGTGATGTTTACATGTACTAACCAAATTTAATATCTACAAAATAAGATGGTATGTTGTTGCCTAGCACGATTTATCTATTTTCAAAAGAAGAAAAAGAAAAGAATTAATTGAAAAATGGGGCCATGTCAGGTGATATCCATTTTCTTGGTGGGTTTTGTTTCCTTGGGTGAGATTTACCCATGGAGATGGTTGACCCACATGATGTTCTGTATTTTTGTATTTACTTTTGGAAAAATAATTTTTCATACATATAATGAAGGTGTATTGTATGTATAGTTGGTTAATGGGTGGTATTGGTATTATCTTTGGTATAGCTCTTATGGCTCTCCCTGCCTCATTTTGCTTCTCCAAAACACCCAAAAAAAGGCATCTTGTGCTTGATTTGATTAGATATGAGGCTTCTTAGTCACTTTTTGGGAGCATAATTTTGTGCCAAAGTTGCAATCTTGGTGCTCCAAGGTATGCTTCTCAGCTCAGAATCTGATTCTATTACTATTATTTTTTCTTCTTCAACTTGTGTGTTTTTCCCTTTTTTCTTCCTCCATTTATTAATTAAGTAGCTTCTTTCTCTTTAATTCTTGCTGTACATGTGTAAATGTCTCTGGAAATTAAGCAATTTGTTGCCTGTGTGCATTTCCACTGATAAAGGTGCTGAATTTAGATACCCTTTTCCCTTTTGGAGTTTTCTAGTTGCTAATTGGCAAGACCCTTTTGAGGCTTTGTTTAGTTATAAATTATGGGACTCTTTCTTGCTGGAAATTTTTGAACTTGATCCATCATGCCCCAGTGTGTGTGTGTGTGTGTGTTTCTAATATTGAACTGTATTTCCTTTTTTGAGCTTTTATATGTGCTAATTAGCAAGAATTTAGGTGTTTTGGTCATAATTTTTTGAAGTGATTCTTTCTGGGAACTTTTGAAGTTGATGCATCGTGCCTCATAGTGTGTGTATGTGTGTGTGTTTCTGAATATTGAAGTGTATATTTTTTTTTGAGCTTTTGTATGTGCTAATTAGCAAGAATTTAGGTGTTTTGGTTACAATTTTTGAAGTGATTCTTGTGGCTTGTGCCATTGAGAACTCATAGAGAGTGTGTGTGTGTCTGTGTAGGATGAGTGTGGTCTGGATTATTCTGCTTTCGACACTCTTTCTAGGAGTGTCGTCTGATGGTGTGAGCACGAAAGCTTCATCAAGACCCGCCAATGTGAACGTGGGAGCTATCTTCACTCCTGATTCGACGATTGGGAGAGTTGCCAAGGTTGCCATTGATGAGGCTGTCAAGGATATCAACGCGAACTCGAGCGTGCTTAAAGGATCCAAATTCAACGTGCTATTCCGAAACTCCAACTGCAGTGGTTTCCTTGGCTTGGTCGAAGGTACGTCCTCATCTAACAAGATTCGTTTTTCGTTCCAACTTAATGTGGACATGAAGTTGATCTTAGCTTGTAGTGTCGTGTAAGCGAGCTCCATTGCTCGAATTTTGATCTGAAACGTCTAAAATGTTGTGTGAGAATGTTGTAGTGTCACGTAAACGAGCTCCATTACTCGAATTTTGATCTGAAATGGGTAAAATGTTGTGCAAGAATGTTGTAGTGTCGTGTAAATGAGCTCCATTGCTCGAATTTTGATCTGAAATGTCTAAAATGCTGGGCAAGAATGTTGTAGTGTCGTGTAAACGAGCTCCATTGCTCGAATTTTGATCTGAAATGTCTAAAATGTCGTGCAGCTCTACGGTTTATGGAGACGGACATTCTTGCAGTAATCGGCCCTCAATCTTCCGTGGTTGCGCACACTATTCTGCATGTCGGGAACGAGCTCACAACTCCCTTCGTGTCGTTCTCCGCAACGGACCCTACACTCTCGACTCTTCAGTTTCCCTATTTCGTTAGGGCGACGCAGAGTGATCTGCATCAGATGACTGCGGTGGCCGAGATAGTCGAAAACTATGGCTGGAAGGAGGTGATTGTCATATTCCTCGACGATGACTATGGCAGAAACGGGCTGTCCGCGCTGGACGACGCGCTGGCAGCTAAGCGCTGTCGAGTCTCGTACAAAGCGGGGATTCCTCCGGGAAACGTGAGCCGGAGCGACATCATGGATATCCTCGTCAAAGTCGCGTTGACAGAGTCTCGTATCATCGTACTGCACACTTATCCGCCCACCGGATTCACGGTGTTCAATGTGGCTCACTATCTCGGAATGATGGACGACGGCTATGTTTGGATCGCGACGGATTGGCTCTCCTCGGCCGTGGATTCGGCCTCGCCTCTTCAGTCGGTTGGTATGATGGATAATCTGCAGGGAGTGATTTTTCTGCGGCAATACACTCCGGATTCGGAGAGAAAACGGGCTTTCGCCTCGCGGTGGAGCAAGCTGACCGGCGGCTCGTTGGGGCTGAGCTCGTACGGCCTATACGCTTACGACGCGACTTGGCTAGCCGCTCATGCCATCGACTCATTCTTCGATCAAGGAGGGAAGATCACATTTTCGAACGATTCTAACCTCCTTTCGACGCAGGGGAGCAAGCTCCATCTCGAGAAAATGGTGATTTTCGACGGGGGCCCTCTCCTTCTCAAGAGCATGATGGAGGTCGATTTCGTCGGCCTGACGGGGAGGGTGAAGTTTAGCGCCGACAGGTCTCTCGTGCATCCTGCGTACGAAATCATAAACGTCGTTGGAACCGGTCTCCATCGGATTGGCTACTGGTCGAACTACTCGGGATTGTCGACAATTCCTCCTGAAGCTCTGTATTCGCACCCTCCCAATCGCTCGAGCTCGACTAATCAGCTGAATAGTGTCCTCTGGCCGGGGGAGTCGATAAGGACGCCACGTGGCTGGGTGTTTCCGAACAACGGGAAGCAACTCCGGATTGGCGTGCCACGACGCGTTGGCTACAAAGAGTTCGTATCGCAAGTTCAAGGCACCAATAATTCGAAAGGCTTCTGCATAGATGTATTCACAGCTGCCGTAAACTTGCTGCCTTACGCCGTGCCCTATCAGTTCGTCCCCTATGGAGATGGCATCGAAAATCCGAACTACAACGAGCTCGTGAAATTGATCACGACGGGAGTAAGTAACCTCGTATGCAGTAGCTATTCATTGTATTTTATAGGTCTTATAAATGGCATCGGCATCTTAAATTGTGCTTTGTTTTGATAGTTCTTCGATGGCGTGGTCGGAGATATAGCAATCACGACGAACCGGACAAAAGTAGTCGATTTCACGCAGCCGTACGCTGCATCCGGACTGGTGGTGGTGACATCGGTTAGTAAACGAAACACGGGCGCTTGGGCTTTCTTGAGGCCGTTTTCTCCTCAATTGTGGGCGGTTAGTGCCGCGTTTTTCGTTTTTATAGGCATCGTCGTCTGGATTTTGGAGCATCGGATGAACGACGAGTTCCGTGGCACTCCGAAGCAGCAGCTGATAACCATTTTGTGGTAAGTTCTTACTTGGAATCTCGATTTAGTTTTCTTACAAGAATGTTCGACGACATCTGACATCATTCGACGTAATTTCGTTTTCGTCGTTGCAGGTTCAGCCTCTCGACTTTGTTCTTTGCTCACAGTGAGTATACCCATTCCCATTTTTAGGTTAACGTAAAAACCATTTTTATCGTGAGAATGGGAAAAATGATGAATTCACTGTGAAAGTTGATGAATCCGTCGGGAAAGTTTGTGAATCCAAAAACATGCAAAAAGAAATTGAATTTTTGAAGCTCATGAGATTTGAACCTAGTGAAAATTTCCATTTTTTGATTCACAAACATTCACGACAGATTCATCAACTTTCACAGTGAATTCATCATTTTTCCTGTTCTCACGTTAAAAGTGGTTCTCATTTTAGGTTTATAATGTTCAAATACATCTGAATTGTCGATTCTTTTGTCGAAAACAGGGGAGACAACTGTGAGCACGCTCGGGCGAGCAGTGCTGATCATATGGCTTTTCGTGGTTCTAATCATCAACTCGAGCTACACCGCGAGTTTGACGTCTATACTCACAGTGCAGCAGCTCTACTCTCCGATCAAAGGAATCGAGAGCTTGAGAGACGGCAACGACCCTATCGGATACCAAGTGGGCTCTTTCGCGGAGCATTATCTGACCGACGGAATTGGCATAGCAAAGTCGAGGCTCGTAGCTCTCGGATCGCCGGAAGAGTACGCCACGGCACTTTACCACGGTCCCAAGAAAGGAGGCGTTGCCGCCATCGTCGACGAACGGCCCTACGTAGAGCTTTTCCTGGCAAGCCAGTGCAAGTTCAGGATTATTGGTCAAGAGTTCACCAAAAGTGGCTGGGGATTCGTGAGTAACATCTTTTCCCTCCTTTTGCTTCGCTTCTTTCGAGTAGTTTTCGATTTGAATATGATTTTCTACTACTTGGTTTTCATCTTTTGGTAGCCGTATGGAAACATTAGGGTTTAGATTTCATGATTTTGCCTCGTTAGAATGGTGTAGTTATGACTGAGATGTCATGAGTCCTAGTCTTACCAACACCTTTTAGATCGAGCCCGTTGCAACCCCTTCTTAGTGGCTTCCTTGCTGAAATGGTGAGTTTACGACTGAAGTGTCATGAGCCCTAATCTGATTACTCCCGTTGGTCGAGCTCGTTGCGCATGACGACATAAGAACACATACCACGTAGATCGTTTTGGTGTAGCGATATATAGAATGAAATGTCTAGTGTTAAAATTGCATTTCGTCTCTTTAGAGTGAATCCGTTGGTGTATGAGTTCACGACCGAAGCCCTAAAATCATACAATACTTTTTAGGTCGAGCCCGATATTCACATAATGAGACAACTATTAAAATAGTCATTTTAAGATAGTAAAAATGAAAATTGGTCTGTTAATTTCACGAATTCGTACATGCGAAGTCTTGAAATGAAGTGTAAAATGCAGCATTTCACGAATTCGCTCATGCAAATTCGTTTATTCTTTTATATTAACGGGCCAATTTTTATCTTTACTATATGAGAATTGCTATTTTGATACATTTCCTCTTATTAGCATAACATAGTACACAGATAAATCCCAAATCCCCATTCTTAACAAATCTTTACTGATTTCTTGAATCTCTATCAAGGCATTTCCACGAGACTCGCCCCTGGCGATCGACCTATCGACCGCGATCCTAACCCTATCCGAGAACGGGGATCTTCAGCGGATCCACGACAAGTGGCTGACTACGAGCGCGTGCAGCTCGGAGAACACGGAGCTCGAATCCGACCGGCTCAACCTAAAGAGCTTCTGGGGGCTCTATCTCCTATGCGGCATCGCGTGCTTCCTCGCGCTCCTCGTCTACTTCATCCAGATCATCAACCGTTACCGGCAAGCCGCCAAAGACGAGATCATTTCCACGAACACGCCGGGCAGCTCGCGCTCCAAACGCATCCAGACGCTGCTGTCACTGATCGACGAGAAGGAGGACATATCGAGACGTGAGAGGAAACGAAGGAAGCTCGAGACGTCGTTGTCCGAGAACAACGGGGGGAGCGAGAGGGAGAGGGATTCGAGGAAAGACCGTTCTTCTTCGGCGAACAACAGCTTCAACATTAGGAGCTGATGATGCCTCGTCGCGCCCTTCGATTTTCGGTCGTGTGCGCGATATTTGACGCGCGCAACGAAGAGAATGCGAAAACGGGATCGGGATAGAAGATCTCGAGTGAGTTTAGTGTAGTTTATAAGTAGATTTATGCTCATATTGGTGAAGGTTATGTTAAAGAAGAGGCTATTGCCATGAGAAATGTTGTATACGAACAATTTTAATCAGTAGAAATTGTAAATAATACGGACCATGTCATATCTTCCATATACGTATACCTATTAATTACCTTGTAGTGTCTTTAAATTTAATTATGGGTAAATGAATTAGATTGTGCAATGCACGAAAAGTATTTTACATTAAAATAAATTTAACTTTACAATTTTTTTTTGTATTTTAATTTCTTATGTCAATATTAATAAATAATTTAATAATTTTCTTTTCCTAATTATATCATAATGCTATGAGTTATTAATTAGTCAATCAAACAAATTAATATATAAAAAAATTGTGATCCACAAACGACAAAAATTTCTCTTTTGCTTATCCCTGTCCCGATGAGCCGAAACCAAAGCTCTTATTTTTTGTTGAGTAATAGTTCATGTATCGGCAGTAGCATTCAAGTAATGTCCTTTGATTTCACCTGTTTCAGTCTGTGCTTTATAAATTGCTTCGGGGGCAAGCGAATCATTTATGATGAAGAGGATGAGCTTCAAGAGAATGGTTCGGAGTTCTTGCAGAGTGGAACCATGCAGTACCAGACACGAGGTTTTAAATACCACACATATGAGTTATTGGCCATGCATCAGACACGAGGTTTTAATTACCACACATGAGTTACTGGCCATGCGAGTTTGATGTAGCCCATTTTATATCTATGTGGCATTGCCACATCAACGATGGGCATATTAACGTGTGTCCACGGTGGCCATTGGAGCGGAACTTATATTATTACACCATTCAAATGGATGATAGATATATCAAGAACGGTGAAATATATAATATTGAGATAAAAACTTAAATTCAAGACTTCAAGTCGTCATATTATTTCCCTTTACTTTTCATAAGCTTTTATTTTCGAATAAACAAACTATCTCATGGATTTGTTTAGCAATCTTCGCAATGCTTTTAAAAATCAATGTTCTTTTATTATTCTAAATAATTATAAAAGAACTGAGATAAATAAAAGCATTTCAATAAATAGAGGTCGATTATAATAGATATAGGAACTAAAAACTCATCTCCATATTCTATTTACTATTAATCAATGGTGTAGATTCACTTTTGCATTGATACGGAAGCCACATAGATTAATAATTTTCTATTTCTTTTAGTTTTTGAAAAGGGCAAACATGTCCACGTCTTTTTATATTCAATTCAAAATCCTAAATTTGTGGGATTTAATGATTTAACCCAACTCCCTGTCAATCTCCATTGTAATTTCTTCTCCATGATTCATAATTATAACCTTTTATAGTTCCATTCATCTGAGGTGATCGTGATTTGTGGGAGATGTCTACCTAATTGCAAAACTAAGATTCCAATTTCTTGTTCATTGAAAACTTTTTTTGAGTTTTCCTAAGGGGAAGATATATATTCTCTATATATTGTCGTTCGACTACGATTTTTCTTTTTTTAATAAATAAATGCAGAAATTTTAAAGGCCGCGTGACGGAGGACTCGAACCCGGGACCTTTGGCCCGGGCATTAACCTCCTACCACTAGACCAACACACACACGATTTCTTCTGGTTTATTGTAGGTAGTAGATTCTTCGTCATTTCTTGTCGTTGGCGTTGTACGATTGTCAACGGCGACTTCTTTCTGCAAATCCGCGAACCATAATTTCTTCTCCATTTATTTGTCATATTTAGTTGCAAGCTTTGCTAACTTCTTGTTGCAATTTATTTCCTTGGTAGTTGCAAACAAGCTAACTTCACTTCTATTTTTAAACTAACAATTACAAAACTCGTATTATATAGTTGCAAAATATTCTTATTGTCAATTGCAAACGTATCATGTTCGAAATTGCAATTTGCAACAACAATTGCAAGACCTGCATATATACCTGCAAATCATTCTTAATGCTAATTGCAAACATATTATGTTTTAAAATATTTTACAGCAATATCTTGTTGCAAAGATTTGTAACTAAGAAAGTTGTAGTCCTTTACATCTTCCAATTATACATATACTCAACTTTTACAACATAACATTGTTGAATGTTTTGAATAATCTATAAATTAATGGGAAAAATCAATAGGTGCAAACATTGATAAAATAGTTTGAGATAATAAGTTGCAAACATTGATGTAATAGTTTGCATTTCAATAAGTGGTTGGAAATATGTGTGTTAATTCAATATGTTTGGCTTTCGTAGTTCGTGAGGTTATATCAATTGCAAATCATGTTTATATAATTGCAAACCTTTATATGATCAACTGAATTTCATATACTAATTTTAAATAAATAATTTTAGTTAAAAATTAATGAATTCTAATTGTATGCATGTACATGTAAAGTACATTCGAATTCACATAGTAATTTTTTTGGTCCAATGAAACATTAATTATATAAATACAATAACTTTTATTATCCGTTACAATAGAAAGCATGTATATAATTTTTGTTGTTAACAAAATATATATGATCTAGAAGTGTTACGGATTTTTTTTTTATTATTATAGTGGTTTGTGAGTAAATATTTTTCCGTGCATATAAAATTTTATTCGATTGAAATTTGGGCAATAATCAAATTTGGAAAAGTAACCACATTTAACAATTAACATGATATAGTATTCCTATATTATAGCCTTATAGGAATAGTTTGTTCCATGAAACATCCAATTACCAAAAATGCCTTCCGGCTTTTTATATATATAGGATAAGTCATGAAATTCTCTTAATCTGCACCGTTGATATCATTAAGTGATTGCAATGAGTTCTTTGTTCTTATTAATATAGGATTATATTTGAACCCTCCCCTCAATAGATATATGCATTAGGTTTGCAACCGTATTATCACCAATACATGAATATATAAGAGTTCGTGACACAAAATTAATATACCAAAATATCTACTAAGATTTACAAATGAATTACAAATAATATTCCGATAACAACATGAAGATGAGAAAATGCAACAAATTAATAACAACTTGTAAAACACATACTTCTTCAATATCCCAAAAGAAGAGAGTCGTTCTCAAATCTGAAACTTGTGTTATTTTTCGAAGAAATATCAAATCAAATTTAACCGAGATTGTCTCATTGACTTATTTCACTTCACCCAATCGCCTCTTACCTTCATCTTGTTGCCCACATTAAGTTCATCCATAAGATTTCTTGTAATTAAAATATCCTTAAAATGGACTACAGATAAAAAAAAACGAAAAGAAATGAATTTATGTTCTATTTTTATTTATTCTATCGCAAATAATTCTCTTTAAAAAATCATTTTAAATTGAAATAATTAAAATAAGATTGGTTAGATATATTATATATTAGTACTTTAATTAGAAATACTTTAACAAATACAAAACTAAGTTAAAATTGTAATATTATTTGCATTTAAATATATTTAAATTTTTCTAAGGATACGAAAGATCTCGTAGATCGCATGAGTGGTTGGAGCTGAGCCATGGCTGGCGGTTGCTCGACTATTGGAGTATTTTGTATACTAGTTGTTTATGCCCGTCGAAATTCGACGGGGATCATTTTATGTTATTAATTATGATAATCGTAAACGCAATAATTTAAGGTGATAATTCAAGGTGATAGATATGACTTTAATAGGTATTAATATATAAGTTTTAACAAAAAATGTTGCATGATTGCATCGCCTCGCCGACTCGATGCACGGTTGCATCGCCTCGTCGAAATGCTCATACATGTCCCAAATCCAATATAAGATGTAAATTTACATATATGCTCTCGTCTCAAAAGCTACAGTTGCATCGACTCGTCGAAATGCTTGTAAATGTCTCAAATCTCATATTCAAAATAATTTTACAATATATTCTCATCTCAAAAGTTACGGTTACATCGCCTCATCGATTATAAGATTAGAATACATAAATAAATATTATTTAAAGTTGATAATGAATTATATTGAGATATTAATATCATTGACTTAATGTTTCATGGTTGCATGGTCTCGCCGAATCGATGTAAGCAGTGGCGGAGGGAGCATGGTGCAATGGAAGTACAGTTGTACCCCAAAATTTTTCTAATTTTTTATGTTACTATTGATTGAAAATATACTAATTTTAGTTAATTGTATTTGGGTTTATTATTCTTATTAGCTGATGTACTCTTTCATTAATGGGTTTGTATTTAAATGTTTTACAAGATATAAAAGATGAAGCTCACGTTGTGCTAGAATTATAAATACAATGATATATTTATATTAATAATAAATAATAATATACTCCGTATATGATTGTATAGTGTCAACTCAATATAAATAATGATCATACAACATTAAAAGTTCAAGATAAGCTCTTTTTTAAGTTTAAGATATCCCATTGAATTACTCGAGTTTCGATCTATTTTTTTTTATTGGAGCTCATTTTATAGTTTCTATATAAATAAACATTACCTAAAAAATTATCCTTTGATTGCAAACTTGATAATATACATGTGAATTGGTTTGAATTCAAGTTGCAATGTTTTACACTTTAAATAGCATTGCATTATTTGTTAAAAGAATTGGTAAATATTTTTTAGCTTATGTAATTACGAGTATGATATTTTTTGCATCCCCAAATTAAAAATTCTGGTTACGCCACTGTTGCATGGTCTCGTCGAAATGCTCGTACATGTCCCAAATCTGTTAGAAAAATAAGTTTATATTTATGCTCTCGTCTCAAAAGCCACGTTTGCATCGCCTCGTCAAAATGTTCGCAAATGTTCGCAAATATCCCAAATCCTGTATACAAAATAGTTTACGATAATGCTCGTAAATGTCCCAAATTCCATATACAAAATAACTTTACTATATGTTCTCGTCTCAAAATCCATGGTTACATCGCCCCATTGATTATAAGATTAGAATACATAATAAATTTTATTTAAAGTTGATAATGAATTATATTGAGATATTAAATAATCTCCTCGACTTACGTTTCATGGTTACATCGCCTCGCTGAATCGAGTATGAGAATGCTCGTACATGTTAATAATATAAAATCTGCCGAATGGAGTATGGTTGCATGGCCTTGTCAAAAAGACTATAATTATTAATGGAATTTGAAGTTATTAAAATAGTTTTATTTGTATGTGTTTTATGGTATATAAAAGTGAAATTTATATACTTAATTTAGAAAAGTAATACATATATTTACGATTTTGATGAATAATGAATTTATAGATAAATAGTAGTTTGAAGATTATAAAACTTTCATAACTAAAAAGAATTCGATTTAAATAATTGACATCAAATTTGACTCCTAAAATTATAGTACTTTCATTGTTGAAAAAAATTACAGTACTATTAAGATAGAATAATTATTACAAATTTTGTACTTCCACTGCTAAAAGTTGTATGTTCCGTAATCTCAGTTTTAATTATGAATTTTCTTTCCTCTACTAAACCGTTACAAGTTGAAACATATCAAGATTCACAAATCATAGTGGTTTAAAGGTTTTGATTTGCGGAAATGATGGTAGCAACCAACAAACTACTACAAGTATTGTGTACAAGGAAGTATTAAAAAATATATAACTTTTTTCTTTTGGATGCATTGTTTATTTATTCAACAATATTTTGTTTCAATTAATATTTCTTTGTAATTTGTTCCAATATAAATATTATAACAAAAAAATTTAAATATAAAAAAATAACATATACGTGGAATATTCTCATATGTAAAATTATATATTTTTAATATGAAATCATACTTCAATTTAGTGTCAAATGTAAATATTTTTATATTAATCTATTTTCATATATTTTAACTTTATAATAGAAAATTATATGTACTTTCAACTAATGTTGG
>JAYJMF010000030.1:6242861-6274676 GCA_036873715.1 Salvia sclarea
ACAAAATTAATAGTTTAGGATTTAAAAATTCATTTTCAATAGTTTAGGATATAATTGATAGTAACAAGATAGTTTGGGGTTTAAAGTGATAATTACCCTTGTCTTATAATACACGAACTTTGAACTTGTTTGGAATTTAACATGAAACAAAATTATTCCCAAATTAAAGCTGACATGGCAAATTAAAATTGAATTAGCAAAAATATAAAATATTTTTTTTTTCCACCTCAACAAAGTTTCTTTCCACATCACCATTTCTTCTTCATCCCTCGACTCATCTCCTTCCACCACACATCGTCTCCATCCGCAACTGCTCCGATCGCACCATTACCTCCGCCAGCCACCGCATGCTCTCCCCTACCTCCCACTGCTCCTCCCTCTCCCGCTTCGCCGCCGCCTTCCGCTTCATCTTCCCCTTCTCTCTCTCTGCAGATCCATTCCCCAATTTTCCCCCCAATTTTAGCTATTCCGAAGTTTAGTTTGAATAATACTCACCTTACCCACTCGATCGCCGCCGTTGGAGCCAGGCGAGATCTGCGCGCCGCATCCGATCTCAAAAACAGCCGGCGGCGGCGGGCGCCAAATCCACCACCGCCGCCACTGGAGGTGGATTAGGAGAACCTCCAGCAACAGTAGCGGTAGCAGCGGTAACTGCTCCATTACCGCGGAGGAGATCGAGGCGAGGATAGAGCGGCCACGACGTCGCGCACGATTCTGGCTCTGTTCCTCTTTAACTGAGCCAACCGAGTCAGCAGACTCAGAGACGCATCAATTGCTTCGGCATCGGAGGTGCTCATTAGCTTTAGCAATTCGAGATGAAGCTCGTCATCTTCCGAAATGGAGCACGAATTGATTTCGACGCACGCATTTGTGGCCAGTAGCTCCACAAATTTACTACCGAGATTCTCAACTCCAGCCTCCCCTGCTTCAATCCGATCAAAACAGTCGATTTGAAATCCAAATTCTCCACATCAATCCTTGACCTCAATGCATCTGAATCCGATTTGGCGAGATTCTTCAGCAATACGTTGCAAAACAAAAGGAGTTTCTCGAGGAAACTAAAATCCCTAACTTTGGCAGTGAGGCCGGCATGATCCGGGCGGCCAAGAAGCGGGCGTTGTCGTCGGACTCAGCAGCGAAAGGAGTGTGCTTATTGGATTATTCCTAACAGGAGGAGTAGTGGAGGGAGTGATTTTGGAGGTGGGCGCGGAGGAGGGAGACGATGTGAGGGGCTTGGTCTTGGTAGAGGGATTGAGAATGAGATTGAGATTTAGGGGGGAGGGTATGGGACTAGATGTTGATGAAGCATTGGAGGGTGTGGTTGGGGATTAATTCGGTGGTGCGCAGGACCTGCATGGTGGCGGGGCAGGTGTTGTTGCCGGCGTTTGAGAGGTGAGCTGGAAGGAGATGAGTTGAGGGATGAAAGAGAAATGGTGAGGTGGAAGAAAAAAATTATTTTATTTTTGTAAATTCAATTTAAATTTGTCATGTCAGCTTTAATTTGGGAATAATTTTATTTCGTGTCAAATTCCAAACAAGTTTAAAATTCGTGTATTATAAGACAAATTTTAAAGTTTATGTTAAAAGCCAAACTAGGCTCAAAGTTCGTGTATTTACATGCCAATATCTCTAATAATAATAATTGACCTGTCAACGAATCAATGACCCAAAGTAATTATCTCAACTAAAATAAAAAAAAATATCATAAGTTTTGTATTCTAGTTATTAAGTAATACTCCTACTACTAGTAAAATTGTTAGCCACGGTATGGTGGCTCTATCCTTGCCGACATTATAATGACACTAATTAATTAATTTCGTGTGTGTTTGAATCATATTTTTGTGCCATGTCCACTTACATTGATATCGTTCTTTCGTAACCTCTTTGCTTGGGGGGTAGAAATCAACCATATCCCTAGCTGAGCGCCACATTCTGCACCACCGGATCGAAGATATTAGCGGTACTGCTGGAACATTAGAGAAACAAGAGTCATAAGTTTAAGGCATCAAAGTTCTTCTAACTTTTAGGATGTTTCAATAACTTTTAGGTTCAATATGATTTAAATATTTAATTACAATAATTCGCAAGTTCATTTTAGAATTTTTAGGAGTTGTTCTTGAGTACATTTCAACAATAAGAACGATACCAAGTTTCCTTAAGAAAGCATATTTACCGCAACACCTCCTTGTTGCTACTGAAGAACTCATTGACAAAATACCATATACAGTCAGTAGTTTCGAGATGCAGATCTTTCGCACCATATTATTTTTTATTAATTTCGGATTGAATCACTATTTACTCCGTTCAAGTTATTCGATTTTTAGATAATTAGATGGTCTGTTTTAGGAATTAGTTTGTTCTACTTGATATAAAATTATCATTTAAATAGAATTTTAAAAGTAGAAGTTGTAGGGTTAAGGATCATACATCTAATAATACTTTTGTTATTATTAATTTTTAATAAAAGACTAATAAATAAAATAGGAGGTATGTATAGAATGATCTATATTAGTTTTATGCTAGTGCGGCCACTTTGATGTGAACTAAATCACGATAGACTCTATTGGGCCGAGTTTAGTCCAATAAGAAAAATACATAATCGCTCAAATTATTGGAGCGAGCTAGTTTTGTACTACAACATAGAAATAGAATTCTTTTGTATTGAATTTGATAGAATTTGGATACAGAGCACTGAAACTCGTGTGTATGACGGAGATTTACGGAAAACCTATGATGTAAGAAATGGAACTTACTAGTTAATGGATCTGTCCATGGAGCAGCACACCCCCCTCTCACTGTGCTCCATGGACAGAACCCTAGTTCACGCAACATAGTTGGTGAATTCCTGAATGAGACAATCCAAGCTATTATAAGAGGATCCACCTTCTTCAACAGCCTTCTTGGCCATCTCCTTATAATACAAAGCTCTCCTCCTCATCCCCGCCGCTCCTCCGCCCACCATAATCCCCTCCACGGCCTCCGCCACCGCGTCCCTCCCCACTCCCTCGCTCTCCGCCCTCATCCACCTCTTATTCCCCACCGATACCCCCGTCCCCAAAACCTCCGTCACCAGCTTCTCATTGAAAAACTGCTCCGCGAAAACAGGCCACGTCACCATCGGCACCCCAGCGCACACCCCCTCCAGCGTCGAGTTCCACCCACAGTGCGTCACGAAGGCCCCCACCGCCGCGTGGTCGAGGATCATCACCTGCGGGGCCCACCCCCTTATGATCAGCCCTCTGTTCTTCACTCTCTCCTCAAAACCTGATGGCAGCCAATCCTCTTCATCTTCCTTTTCTTCTCCTTTGTTTTTCCTCACAACCCAAATGAAGTCCTGGCCGGACTTCTCCAGCCCCGCCGCGGTCTCCCGCAGCTGCGCGCGGCTGAAGGTGGCGACGCTGCCGGCGCAGACGTAGACGACTGAGTCTGGCTTCTTCAAGCCGAGCCAGGATAAACACTCGTGCTCATCTATTGCAGAATCCTTTCCTCTCCGTGACTTGTTCTGATCACTGCATAACGAGAGAGGGCCAATCTCCCACGCCTTTCTCCCCATAACATTCTTGTAGTGATTCGCGTAAGCAGATTCGAGGGCGTTGAAGCTGTTCACCACCTCTCCGTACGTCTTCTCCCACGCCTTGTTCATCTGCGCGAACAGCCTCGTGAAGTCGTTTTCGGTTTCCTCTAACAGAAACGGAGAGAGCTGGGTTCTTATGAACTTGAGTTCGTGAGGGAGGCCGGGGAGGAGGAACGCCTCGGAATCTGATTTGACGTTTTTGTAGGGCTTTGTCAGCTCCATTTGGTCGGAGAGGCAGCGGGAGAAGTAGCTGGTGCCGTAGAAGGCGAGGCGCGGGATGCCGAGTCTGGTGGCGGAGTCGGCCGTCCACGGCAGGAACATGTCGGAGATGAGGCAGTCCGGGCGGAGCTCGTGCAGGATCGCCTCGACGGGGCCCTGGAGGAGCTCCATGGCCTTGAGGAATTTGGTGATGAGGTCGGGAGTGGTCATTTGGTCGAAGCTGACGATGTTTGGGGGAAGGGAGGAGCCTTCGGGGGGGAATGGGGTGCTGACGAGGCCGATGTCGACGCCGGAGTTGCGGATGGGGTCGGCGAAGGCCGGGGTGGCGATGATGGTGGCTTTTACGCCTCTTGAGGTGAAGAGTTTGCCCATTTCTAGCATGGGGATCATGTGGCCGTGGGCCATGGATGGGAAGAGGACTATGTGTAGCTCTTTCATTTTCATATAAGATAAAGATTAGGATTTCTTAGATATGATGAGAATTTATTGAGGATGTGTGATGGATTGCTGATGATGAGAGACTCCCAAGGACCGAGTGTTTATATATAGTAGTAGTATTACTATGTTAGAGAGAAAGAAAGAGAGAGTATTGGGAAAACATAGAATTTGGCAATAAGTCATGATTTTCTTGGGGATCAAGAAGAGATGAGACCGAGTTCGAGGAAAGTGGAAATTGCAAAAATAAATTATGATAGACCGAATCTTGAAACTAACGTATTTGCTGACGTATCTCTACTTGATCCAGAACTAACCTAGTATCTCAACTTGATTAGAAAAGGAATTTGGCACACCCTGCACTTATAGGAGTGGAATAAGGTTATATACTACTCCTTACTCCCTCCGTCCCATGAGAGTTGGCTCGTCTTTTATTTCGGAGTGTTCCATGAAAGTTGGCACATTTCATTTTTTGAACATTTTATTACTCACACAACTTTAATAATATATATTTCTATTACACTTATACCACTTTAGGGTTTTTTTCATGGTGCATCCGGATGCAATACATTTCCCTTTCACTGTAGCAATATTATATTTAAGTGGTAATGGGGTTTTTTGACCAAATTCATAAGAAAAAATTATTTTTTCCCAAAATCATAAGAAACATGCACCACATAACCAAATGGACATTTCTACCCTTAGATGTTGATGGCTTTACATTGTTTTTGTCAAAAAGTCTTACATTTTTCTTACACAAGTACAATTGTGTAAGAAAGTGTAAGAAATGATTGGTGAATTAATACAATTATAACTTAAATGATTATAAATAGGAGAAAATAATGATCTTTTATTTTTTATGATATTAAACTTTTTGAAATTGAATTATTAAAAAATTGAAATATTTAAAAATATTTAAAATTTATTTTTAAAAACGACTGTCAAATCCGCCCGTAAAAACGTACAATTTACGCCGGAGACCCAGATATATCCGATCGTAAAAAGTTACAATTTACGGGCGGATAAACCACAATTTACGGTCGGATAACCTAGTCGTTTCAATCGAAAAAATTTAAAATTTGAAATGTCGGCTGACATGGGTAAATAAATATGGATTTTCTTATTTACGGGCGAATAACAGAGAAAGACGGGCGGATTACTCATGAACACGGGCGAATTTTATGAAATACGAGCGGATTTTAAGAAATACGGGCGGGTTCTATGAAATAAAATGCGACATTTTTGTTTCGGCTCGTTCTTCCTCGTCCGGACTCCAAATCACGTACGGTTTTCGCCTACAGACTCCTATTGCGATGTACTTCAAGCATATGCGAAAGGGAGGTACAAATGTAGAAGGGAAGACCCAAAGAGACCAAGGAAATAAGACCAACGGACTTAATGATCAAAGTTGAGAAAATTGCAAAAATGTGATGAATCATTTGATGATTTTGGAATGCATATACTTGAAGTACATCGCGATAGGAGTCCGTAGGCGAAAACCGTGCATGATTTGGAGTCCAGACGAGGGAGAACGAGTCAAAATAAAAACGTCATTACATAAAATCCGCCCGTATTTCTTAAAATCTACCCGTATTTTTGAGTAATCTGCCCGTATTTTTTGGTTATCCACCTGGGCGGATTACCAAAAAATACGGGCGGATTATATGAAATACAGTGCGCGACGCTTTTGTTTCGACTCATTCTTCTTCGCCCGGACTCCAAATCACGTACGGTTTTCGCCTATGGACTCTTATCGCGATGTACTTCAAGTAGGGATATCATTCGGGGCAATCCATCGGGTTTTGGGTCGATTCTATCGGGTTTTCGGGCTATTCGGTACGGGATATTCGGGCTTAGTATTTTTCGGGCTAAAATTTGTTGACCCTAACCCGTTCGGGCTGGATATTTTACCAAATATTATTTAACATATATTTCTTTTATCCTATTTGACTTGGCCCATGTTATATTTAGAGTTTTGTCATTTGATTTAGTTTGTTTAAACAAAAATGAATTAATTTTATCTTGAAAAAATATTAAATCTTGTCGGTCTTACTACTTTCAGCCACTTTATTAATAATATAGTGAAAAATAAATGATGGATATAAGGGGTATAAGTAATTTAAAGACTATCTCCTACAACAAATAAATAATAATACAGATACAATTAAAATTGTAAAATATATTATTGAATAGATTATTGTTTTGTGACAAAATTATGGTACATAGCTTAATGAAAAGTGAGTTCCAATTTCTAGATAATGTCGTTATTCTTAAATCTTTTTAAATCTCCAGCCCACCGGGACGACCCGCAACCCGTTCGGGCTAGCCCATATAACCCGCGGGCTAATCGGTCCAGCCCATGAAGCCCGCTTTAATTTCGGGTCATAAAAATTTAGCCCTAACCCGCTATATTTTTCGGGTTATTCGGATCAACCCGTCGGGTTCGGGTTGAAGTGACATCCCTAACTATCATCATGTAAATAGTTGTAAGACGGTAGAGTCCATGGAAAGACCCCATGTAGTACATCCTCTCCCCAATATGTGACATGTGTCTACTTTTGCTTTTCTTTTGACTACCAAACACCCTCCCTTTCCACTCACTAATGTTATACATACCTATTTATTTTCTTTAAATTTAAATTATCTATAATTTTCAACTTTCTATTGGATATTTTCATTTATGATCTTACGTAGCCTAGGTATTTATAGGTTTAATTAGATTGTGTTTGAAATCATGAAAATCTCTATGAAAGTATGATTGTTGATTTAATGGGTAATTTTAATAAGATAATTAAGTACTATAATACAAGAAGGGGTTTGAGGATATGTCAATAGGAAAAATGGCCGAAAATATAAGGGAATGTACTATATGAGGTCTTTCCATGAATTCTACCGTTGTAAGACTGATCTCAATTAATTCTCACTTGAAATTTTATTATTGATTTTCATATATAATTATAATTTCGCCATCTCCAAGTCGGCAAACGTGATTTTAAAGCTATGAAAGGGAAAACTCTATGTATAGACTTTCTCTGACAAAGTTGTGAGATAGCATCATAAATAGTGTACGAGCTGAGATGATTTAAGACAATAACTTCACCAGCAGCCAATTGTTTAATTTTAAATGGGCCTATTTTCTTTCTCTACCAACATCTGATTTTAGGCATCTTCAAATTCATTAATGATTTCATTGATGAAGGGATATTTACAAAAAAATAAAAATAAAAATAAAAATAAAAATATGAGGTGTTAGGGTTGATACCAACCAGAACATAAAAGATGGTCCTATAGATTGAGCTGTCAGTATAATCACAAAATGCATTTTAATATAAATACTATTATCCCAGATCAATATATATATATATATATATATATATATATATATATATAAATACTATTATCCATCCAAAAATACAAAATACAAGAGGCACACTTTCATGCGATTAAATACATGGCTATGCGGTTAAATACATGTGGTTAATTCTATTTATAAAAGTGTCATTTTATATATAGTGTATTTTTATATTTATAATATTATCATTTCATATGAATAAGGTGTCATTTCTGTCATTTTGACACTTAAAATGCAATTTGCACGTAATGTCATTTTATATTTATGAAAGTGTGATTTTTTATTTCCATTTAGTGTCATTTTGTATCACTTAAAGTGTTATTTCGATTCGTATTTAAAAAAGTGTCATTTTCATGCATGTAGTGCCATTTTGAAACACTCAACATGACATTTTATATTAATAAGAGTATCATTTTTATGTAGTGTCATTTTAAAATATATAAAATGTAATTTCGCATTAATAATTATGCCATTTTATTGAAGAGAAAGAAAAAAAGTAAAAATAAATAAATAAGTGTGATTAATCGCGTGGGAGTATTTGCGTAAATACAAAGTATCAAACATGATTATTGGTTAGAAATAATTAGGGAGTCACGTGGCACAGTCACACTGTCTAACACTTGAAAATGAGACGAGTAGCATAAAAATATTTGGCACAATATTTGAATTTCATCAAATTAAGTACATAATATTCAAACATTTTCCCAATAATAGGATAAGGCCGATTTTCCATCATACAAATACCAACATAATTGTTTGAAGGTGGCGTGAAACACTGCCTTCGCCACACTCATGAATGATGTTAGTATTTTATTTTTTTACGAGGATGTCAATAAGGTTGTGTTCCACGTCACTTTTGAACAACTATTTAGACGTTTTGATGCGGGATAATATTCATTTGAAACATTATTGAACATAACATTTGTAATTACTGGGGGAAAAAAAACGAAGCACAATCGTTGTGACATTTTCCGGTATTTTTCCTATCAAAATTCACCGGAGTTGTTGAAATTAAATTAAAAAATTAAAAATTAAACATCAACTAAATTGAGAATTGTCACCGGATATTATCTTAAATCCGGTAGTGAATCGGGCTTAGCTAGATGCATGATTTCAACGCAATTTTCATGGCTCTCATTTTTAGATGAAATCAAATAGTCAAAGACCATAATCTTGTTTTTCTCTATTTACAACTCCAATGATTAAATAAAATAGAAGGGATTGTTCCATTCACAGTCCTCGAAATTACTAATAATACAATTTTATTATTACGTTTTTTCTGTTACTAGCACTTATTTGGAATTCTCTAACTTTTGTGCGTATCACATGTGTTCCCTGTTCAATTTTTTTTTTTTTTCCTTCAATTCGATTTCATGTGTTTTAGTTAAATTTTGTAAAGATTAATTATGACTGATCATAGCCATCCATAATCATATACATGGTTAGGGCATATAACTTTTCAACGTTTTTCAGTTATAATTGATTATTAAGTTTGCGTAATTCAATTCCAGAAGTAATGCACTTTTGTTTACCGCCAACTGCAGCTATGTTGGTTAAACATTTTCAAGTCAATAAAATTATCATAGTTGGGAAAAAGAGATAAAAGTAACGTCGAGAACTTTTACATTAATGTATGAATATGAAAGATTAATACTGTTTTTCTCAATCGATACGAATGCGAACAAATTAATGGAGATGGCAGCGACTTGGTCACATCCCAATCTCAATAATGCTCATGGTTTATTCAAATACCTTTTTGAATAAATATAATTTTAATTCACAATTTTCGATTTAGTCTCAAAATGCCATAAACCGTCGAACACGCGCGAAAAAATAAATTGCATTGCACCTTCTATAGTTATAATCAAAATAAAGTTGATATTTCGAATTAAGAACCTTACTCACAAAATCTGATACGAAAAAGGTAAATACTTAAATCACAAACACTGAATCTCATTTCATTTCACATTTTTACTTCAATTTACAATTATGTTTTTGCCTAAATATCTGAGTCTCAAATTCACGTAACAAACACCATATAAACTAAATCTCATTTCTCAAACAGAATCCCAATTTCACAGTCTTAAGACTCTTCCTAATAAATTACGAATCTCAAATCCAATATTCAAATTTAAAAATATCCCGAAAAGCAACAAATATATAATAACCCAACAAATCAACAATCATACCTCCAATCACAAATACTATCATTTTTGTCGACCAAAAAGAAAAGAGAAAAGAAAAAAGAAAAAAATTGAAAATGAGAAATTGGAACCAAACACGGCGCTACTAGGTCAAGAATCGGCACGTGCGAAGCCGCTCCTTCCCACCCACCAAATCCATCTCCCGAAACAATTCAAACACAGAGGCGCCAATTCCTTCACTTCTCCCGCGCCTCCTCGCGCTCTATTTCTCCCCCAATTTATCCCCCTTTTGCTTCCCCCATTTTCCTCCGCAATAGCAATCCACCACCACCGCCGAGATGCAGGGCCACCAACCCCACCCCGCCACCCCAATCTCCGACGCCGCCTTCCTAATCAAGCGCGGGAAGAAGCGGGGGAGCTACAACTGCGGCCGCTGCGGCCAGCCGAAGAAAGGCCACAAATGCCCCCTCGGCGGTGAAGGCGATGATGTTTTCACTCCAATTTCGGCGGCGGCGGCGGCGGAGTCTCCCGCCGTCGCGTCGCTCGGCTCAGCCTCCGTCGGAGTAGCGACGCCAGCGTCGGTGGCGCGGCCGGTGCCGCCGCCGAGGCGGCGGAGGGCGCTGTCGTTCGATGATGTTACGATGGCGGAGTCGATTGATGAGTTGGAGGAGGAGGAGGAGGAGGATCGGTTCGGGTTCGAGATGGATGAGGATCCGGATCTGGACGGGTCGGGTGGTTTGCCGGCGAGTTGTTTGTGGGAGGTGCTGAGGAGGCTGCCTCCAGTGGGGATGCTGTCGGCGGCGAGGGTGTGTAGGGGGTGGAGGGAGACGACGAGGAGGCTGTGGCGGGCGGCGGAGGAGCTCCGGCTTAGGGTTCCGGCGACGGCGCAGATTGGATTTGTTGGATCCGTGTTGCAGAAATGCCCTGGACTGTTAAAACTCTCTCTTAAAATCGAAAGGTTAGGGTTTTAGGGAATCGTGATATATCTGTGTTTCTGTGGTGGGAATCGGGTGGATTTTCATGCACACGCTGATTAAAACTAACTGTTTCAATCAAAATTACAATCAATTAAACAGTATCACAGATCAATTGGTAAGAAACCTGATCCACTAATATTAAGGGAGGGATTGAATAATAAGTGAAAGATCCACAATTGAATAACAGTCTCATTTAAAATGGTGAAGTAAAAGATTACTGGATCTTAAGATTTGGGTTTTGCAGGTGCAATTTGTTAATGAATTAGGGCCAGGGTTTAAAAATTCCATTGCTAGTGGTGATTGATGGGATCAATACCTGGCAATTAGGTTTGCTTTGATCTGATGATGTGTTTTGGTATTGGTTTTGTAGTGATATTGATGCAACAATGCTGGCCTGCATTGCATTTTCGTGCCCTAATTTGCAGTCTTTGGAGATCTTGACATCTGATACCTGCATCAACCGGATCTCTGGGTATTGATTCTAAGTCTTTGATGTGGATTTACTTACTTGTATGTGTAGAGTGAGTGATTGTGTTATAGTTACTTTCTAGGCATGAAATTTGGGGGATCTGTTTCTGTTTCAGTCTTTCTACAAGCTTAGCAAATCTTAAATTAATTGGCTGATCTATCCTCCACATATATGAAAGAAACAAAAATAGCTGCTTGTTCAATTCACTATAACTTGTATGCTTTCAAAGTAAGAGACCTATTTTTGTTACATTTAGGGTTTCCACCTCCCAAATGTGGCATCATCCCTGATTAATATGTTTCTCTACACTTGTTTAAGAATGAGTTCAGTCCAGAATAATGAATCTGTTCAACTTATTATTGGTGTACTTGGGTTAGAACCCTTGATTTCCATTTGAAGTCATGTTTTGGGTACTTTAATAGGTGCAAATTCCATCATAGATAGATTGTTTTGAAGCTCTTTACCTAATACCTTATTCTAGAACAAAATTATTAGATCATATACTTGTCTCGGTCTAATAATTATCCATTCTATGTCCTTGCTCAGGGATGATTTGACTCGTTTTATATCAGACAAGAAGTGTCTAACCAGTCTCAAGATGGAAGGCTGCTCCAACCTAGGGGGTTTTGTTTTCTCTTCAACCAGTCTTTCTAGTCTTTGGCTCTCTGACCTTCATTCACTCTCAAAGATGGTAATTTGCTCTTCTGAATCCACTTATTTCGCATCAGTTAGCATCTATGTTGTATCTGTCAATGCTCACTTTACATTCTAATCCACAGGTTTTTAACTGCCCCAGTTTGAAAGAGATTTCTTTGGACTTTTCTCGCCAAGAGACTGACACCACCGATCTGACATCTGTGATGGATGGCCTGGGAAGAAGCTGCCCTAGGCTTCAGAACATCCACATTGCGTCTGTTTCGCTTTCACATGATGCTGTTCTGGCTCTATCAGCTGCCAATTTGAGGTTAGCAGTGGAAATTTTGATTCCTTGCACCAAACCTTAAGTTTTGCTGTAATCTTAATCTGCTTCAACTTCAGGGGATTGCGAATGCTTTCTCTTGTTCTTGGATCAGGAATAACGGATGCATCAGTGGCAGCTATTGCTTCGAGTTTCACAAAGCTGGAATTGCTTGATCTTAGTGGGTAGGTTTCACTCAATTCAATAGTGACAAAATATATGAACATGATGATATCTGATATCTATTTGGTGCAAAATGTTAACAATAAATACTTCATCACAGGTCGGGTATCAGTGACGGAGGTCTTGGGATGATCTGCAATGTCTTCCCAGAAACACTATCAAAACTTCTACTTGCTCTTTGCCCGAACATCACTTCGAGTAATGATCATATCCTGTATCCACGCAACTGCACTCCAATCATTTGGTCGAACTCATTTTATGGCTTTCCTCTCTGTAGGTGGCATTCAATTCGCTGCAGCTCAGCTGCCTCGTCTGGAACTTATGGACTGTGGAATGACCATATGCGATCCGAATTATGAAAAATCCACTGATGAAGAGGATGATGAATCCGAGCTGCAGAAAACACCCAATAGCAAGATGCACTTAATATACCAAAAGTTGATCATCAAGCATAACCGGTTGAAGAAACTAAGCTTATGGGGGTGTTCTGGTTTGGATGTAAGTTTACTATAATTCATTATCATCGTCATCGAGGTCTCTAGTTTTCTTATTGATTCCTGTTTCATGTACTGATCATGAGAAATCTCGATGCAGGCATTATATCTCAACTGTCCTAATCTCCATGAATTGAACCTCAACTCTTGTAGAAACTTGCATCCAGGTATTTTCCTTGAATTTATTAGAGGATGATGCTACACCTTTGAACATTACCGCAATTGTTTTCTTTGAACTTGAAACTAAATACTGCTACTGCAATTATCACCAGAGAGGCTGCTCCTGCAATGCACCAATTTAAAAAGTGTGTATGCATCGGATTGCGAACAGACGCTAATCAAAACCATTGAGACTCAGGTAATTGCAACCTTTGATAATGTTTCTTCTAACTTTGTCGATACATCTACGCAACATGAGGACCTCACAAGTTCTGGGCTTGATGTTGTGCAGGTGGACAACGATTATTCAGCAATCGAAAATCACTATCCTTTGAAACGCCAGCCTGATGGCTCCAAGAGAGTCAGAGTTCCATATTGCAACCCTCAGGTAAAAGCTTAGGACCCTTTTGTTTCTTGATTGAAATATTTCTTAAAACATTTCTTTTTTATAATAATAGAGTTGTGTTTATGCAGCCATGTGATGATGATGAGAAGGGAGGACGGCCTGCAAAACGCCATTGTGCAGTGATTGCTTCTGGAGAGTATGTATGAATATGAATATGAATATGAATATGATGATGTTTATTAGTATCTGTTTGTTTGTTGAAATATTATGGCAGTGACAGAACTGTTCAATTATTATTATGTACTATGTTTAGTTTGTAAACTCAGTAGAGGCATTAGTGCCTTTTATAACATGTATAATTGTGATTCATTCATGAAGGAGTGGAGTGCTAGACTCTATTCTACAACACTAAGTTGTCAATAAATATCTCCTATTTCTGTTATTCTCAATTTTCTCCTATTTATTTATTGATAATTTGAGTTTTAAATTTAATTGAGTTGCCGCCCATCAATTTTGTAATAATATGATTCAAGTATTATATTATTGGGGAAATACTATCATACAACACTGGTTAAGGAAGTATTTATCAAATACAATTTCAGGTTGATTATTTAATTATCATTCAATTTATAATGGAAAATTTCACAAATATCCTGACAACATGGAGGATCAAGATCATAACCTTATCTTAATTTCGCTACTCGCCGAGAGTTAGCTGGAGTTTGTGAAGGAACCAAGATACTCAAAACTTGCGACGATCAAAGATAATAGTGAAATGAGAGACTATTTATAAAATTTACAACGTATGGGGTATTTTGGTTATTTCAAAGTTGGAGCACTGGACGGGCATTTTCTCGACGCCTTCTTCTGCAAATATTCTTGCATTTGATTTTCGATTAGAATATTTTTTATTTTAAACCTATGGCAAAGCTCGAAACCTGATTTTTCAGCTTCTAGTGATAGATATGCTTTTAGCTCTCCAAATTTGCATTGAGTCGTCACATATATTATTTCTTGATGCGATTATATCAGTTGTTATTATATTTTTTGTCGACTAGTATTAGACTTGTCACGGGAATGTCCAGGTTTATTGCGAATTTTCTTGTTGATATGTTTCAATATATTTACAATACTCAAAATTTCATACGAGCGATCTGCTAAATTAGAATCCAAATGTTTCTAACATAGTAACATTATCCTTGGGAGTTGGGATGAAATGTAGTAATTCATTGAGATGGTGGATTCACATATGTTTTTGAGATTTCTTGTAAACATATAGCTAACTAGAGTTTTGGAAATGAACGTTTTTTTAGTTTCTTCTATTAATACTACAAAAATAACCTTGTTTTTATTTATTTATTGATGTGACAATTTAACTAGGTTTAAGTATATATTTTTCGATCATATATTTTCATTTTTCACGTAAATTTTGTCATGCCATACCGACTCTCAAATATTAAAAAATTGGACACGGAATATCATTATGAAAATTTGAAAACGTTGGGATATAAAATATATATGACGAATTCAATACTGATGAATGGATAGATTAAATGCTACGGTCTACGGATTTCAACATTAGAGTTTGGAGTGCTTGTCCTAGAGAAATTTTTGTCAATTTTATATCACTATTATATAATTTGGTGGTTTATCGTTAATTACGTAAAATGGCAAAAAGATATACTAATATTTCTATCAATTGGACTAATTTTTTTATATTTTGAACTTGCTAAAGTATTTCTTTTGCTATCCTAACTTGCTTAAATAATTTGTAACTGGAAATAAATAATTAGAAATTGAATCATCGACGCGTCTGCATCCATATCCTATCCTATTCCGTGACATAAAAGGATTCCATCTTTTTATTTGAAAAATAATTAAGAAAATAATACTACTATTAATTATAAAACGAGTTTTGAGAAACAAACGAACTATCAAATCAAATTTTAATAATCTGGAAAGCTTTTCCTTCAGCTAACCGTAACTGCCGATCGCCCCCGAATTCTCAAGCTCGATCATGGAGCTTTCCGCCTTCTCCACCGCCTGCAAACCACTCCCCCACTCAGGTGCCTTTTCTTCTAATTTATCTCTCTCTGTATATATCACTATGTGTGTATGTATATATATGTAGCTGTTTTCCGGTTTATTTCTGATAGATTATTGCCCTAATTTTATGTAAATTCGATCTCTGCATGCGTTTCCTATGCGCTGTTACTGGTAGCGCGAATCGAACAGCTATACTATGATATGAAATTTGTAAATCATCTCGTTTCAAGCCAGTGGAATGAATGAATGAATAATTGCTTGAATTTACTCATCGAATGCAGAGGCATCGCTGCCGCAGAAGACGTTGTGTCTGAAAAAGAGTAATCAGCTTAATTTGTTTCCGAGAAGAAGAGTATCGACGCCTATGCTGCGTCGGACTGCAATTTTAACTAGGAAGCAAAATCACTCACGTTCACAGTCACAGGTTATTCTGCCTGGATTTAATCGTTTATTTCGGTTGATTACTTCTTCGTTTTTGATGCTGTTACGATTTATTCATGTCTTGTTTAACACGATTATCAATGTTTCAGATTTTGAAGTGCCAGTTGAAGGAAGTTCCGATTCTAGAGGCAGGGTATGCTAGCTTTATTATTATAGAGACAATTTCACTTAAAATTTGTATATTTGATTGTTGTTATTCGACTCTATCCTTGCTTTGGGCCGAAGCCCGTAATTTGTGACTAGGGACGTTGCTTGACTTCTCTTTATGGTATTTGACACATTTTTGGGGATTTTTTTTGTGACTTTATGTATCATGTGTATCGCCATTTCGTCTTTAAATGAAAGCGAATTCAGTTCCCGTTGCTGGTGTCTAGGATGATATTTTGACAAAATTGAGGGAACACGAGTCACGACTTCTGTTGAGGTTACTCTATAAATTATAGATGTGTATCGCCATTTCGTCTTTAAGTAAAAACGAATTAAGTACCCGTTGCTCGTGTCGAGGATGATATTTTGACAAAATTGAGGGAACACGAGTCACGACTTTTCTTGAAGTTACTCTATAACTTATAGATGCTTTGTATCTCATTCTTCTGTTATATGTTTAATTTGTCTGCTTTTTATAGATCAAGTTGCTGAAATGCCCCTCTTTTGGAGTGCTTTGTGTGTGTGTGTGTGTGTGTGTGTTTTCATATGGACTCACTCGGCTTCTGTCAGGAGCATGGATGAGATTTACAGTGTCTTGGCAGAACGTCTTGTTCCTGTTGCAGCAGCTGAATCAAATATTAACTTTAAGTAAGTTCTGACATCTCAATCTGAAAGTTCAGGTTTCAAACCTGAAATTATTGGATGTTTGTATGGGTTAGGTGTTACCTTGGTGGGATTTTTCCACACACATGCTTGTTACTCCCCCCGCCCTCTTCCCCCATTCTCTTCTCTCCTCTACTTCTCTAAATGTCACCTTATGCTGCATACTAGCAAAGCATCTCATGCATTGCTGCAGTTGTAAGGAAAATGGTTTGAATATGTTAGTGAACAAAAGCAGGATACAATTATAATATTTGTCTTTGATGAAGCATAAGAAAATCTGTAGCTGTTCTCAGGATAGTGGTTATAAATAGGAACATATCTGTAATATACTATTTCTGATAGACCAAGGCATGTATATAATGACATTTCTTGGCAGTGAGAATCATATTCTCCTGATTTTATGGGGATTCTTTGACTTGGCCTTTCAATTCTTTACCACGAATGTTGTCTGTCCAATAAATAATTTTCGTTTTGGACTGCACGTATGCATGATAATATTAGTTATCACCTAACTGATAAAACATGAAATGCAGGTATATTGTTGGTTTATGTGGGCCTCCTGGTGCTGGAAAGAGCACTGTTGCATCTCAGGTGGCTAATCGTGTCAATGAGTTATGGGTGCAACGGTCTTCTTACTTCAATGAGCTAGTAGAGTCTCCAGAAGTCGCAATTGTACTTCCCATGGATGGATTCCATCTTTATCGTCATGAACTGGATGCAATGAAGGTAGACACATACTAAAGTTTATGTCTGGAACTGCTGAATTTCCTATACATTAGATAGTTATATGATTTGGTTAACAAATCCTGTTATATTGCTTAGAAATTGGCAGTGATATCCAATCCTGGGAGAAAGTATCAATGTGTTTGGATTGACTCTTAAGCTATTCAAAAAGGTTTATAAACTCACAAATATGTGTTGTAACGTTTTCTTCAAAGTGCTTATTTGTTGTTAGAAACAAGAGTTCCTACACCTCACATTTTAGGTAAATTTCATCCTCCTTCCTTGAGTTTTGGTCAAATTATCGAATAAAACCCTACTTTAGGCAAGTTACCAAATAACTTATAGATTTGTAGAAATCACTTCCACCTCTCTTGAGGTTTAGTCAAATTGCTGAACAAACCACCCTACGGTTTGTAGAAAAATTAGTACCATACCTCTTAACCTGCAATACCAGCATGAAATGAGTTTATCCAAGCTAGATAGTAGTCACATCTTTCTCAAACATTTGTCTAAAAATTCATTCTCAAAACATTTCTATCTTTTTAAGATTTCGAGCTGTTGACCAGGTCATACGGCTGGTCAAGTGGTTTAGTTGCAATCTTTATAACCTTTTACAATTTGGTGCCTACTATGATTACTTCACAATCTGTTCTTTGCTTATTAGGATCCAGAAGAAGCTCATGCAAGAAGAGGAGGTAAGGTCTTTTCTGTAATACCTTAACTTTTGATCTTATTATATGCATGAAACATATTGATCTTTCTTTATGGCGATTCAGCTCCTTGGACGTTTGGCCCTGAGCGACTCTTGAGATGTCTCACAAAGCTGAGAAATGAGGTAATTATTAGTATGTATTATAGTATGCATGCTCTGATGAATGCTATGTGAATTAACGCTTTACTGTTTTGTTCTTAACATAACTAAATAAGAATGAGTTTCTTTCTTGTTAGACTGTTTTGAATATGTTCACATTGCCGTTATTCTTCTTATTCTAATTTTCTAATTCTATAAATAGAGAACAATGGATGTATCACACATTTTTGTTTTAAAGTTTTATTTCTATAACAGGGATCAGCGTGTGTCCCATCATTTGACCATGGCGTGGGTGATCCTGTTGAAGATGATATTTTCGTGAGCCTTCAGTAAGTGCACATTTAGTACCTGATTGTCAAATGAGTATAGGAAGTTTCATGTGCATATGTCAGTTACCCACATACCAATTACAAACATGGTGCATGTGACAATTAGCCAATTAGAATGTTGTGTATGAAATCTTATTACAGTATAATTCACTTGCTTTTGTGCATGTAGGAGTTACCTGTATTTAGTGCACTGCTTAGGACATGCATACTACATTTTCATCTTTCCACGTAATACTGCATATGGTAATTCCAGAATGCGCACTAGGGGGAAGGGGGGAGCACATGTCTAGTTGTAAGTTTATGGGTTTCTTGTGTTCACTTAATATTTTAGCACCCACAGCTACAACTTCAAATTTTCTTGGTTCTATTACTAATTCCAGTGTTTATATATGGGGTGGTTTATGAAACAGACACACCCTTATAACTGTAAAGCTAAAAAGCTGTTGTATAGTAAAGAGCTGATTTGTTCCTTGTTCATCTTGTTTGCTGTTTCATAAGTGCTAAAGCTTTTAGTGGATTCTTTGTTGTGATACACAAATGCCCTTTCTGCTATTTTGAATCTTACATGCTATGATGCTGGTTTTTTTCTTTTATTTTCATTTAGAGTGTTACATGTCTCACTTTTTAATGCAAAAGGATCAGGGAAACAGTTAAAAAAAATCGACATCTGATTCGCACTTTTGGCATCTGAGTAATGCTTTATCTGGTGGCTTAACTAAGCATCATGTTTGTTTTCAAAATAGAACTTGAGGAAAAATTTGTCATATGGACTTTTTGTATTTATTAATCTCGTTTTATGCTTGTTAATGAAATCTTCGCTATATTGTGAGACTGCTGCTTGTTATAACCCTATTATCTGCTTTATTTTCTTTTGATTTTTTCTTTGTTCATTTTCTACAGGCACAAAGTAGTGATAGTTGAAGGTAACTACTTGCTTTTGGATGACGGCGCATGGAGGGGTATCTCATCTCTCTTGGACGAGAAGTGGTAATATACATACTACGATCAACTATTTCTTTTTTTACTTCTAATTATATCCCAAACAATAATACAAACATGTCCCGCATCAGCTTGATTGCGATAATTCTAGAAATACATTTGTATGGGATATGCCGGGCCCTTAGGAGCCAGTTGCTTGTTGGTGTCACAGTACTTGTACTGACTTGTTCCTATCCTTTCCAACACTAAGTTCTAGTAGCTTCAAACAGAAGGTAGATTTCACCTGCTTTATCAGTGCCATTTCTGTTGGTCAATGCTTGGTATTATTGCCACATCATTCTTATGTGGCTACTTAATCCATTCACACTGATTAAAAAGTGAGGGCTATGTATCTTGTAGTGTCTCTGTGGTTTGACTCATTCTTACATTCTAATTCAACAGTCGACCTGTATTTTGTGAGGATAAAAGAGTGATTTTGAATTTTGATATCTTATTTCTCTCACAAATCACAATTCATTTATTGCCTGAGCTGGACTTCAAAATCAATTGCAAATGTGAACCAATTGAACCTTATTACAAGCACATCATATTTGATTTGCAGGTTCATCGATGTGGACATTAACAAAGCAATGCAACGGGTCTTGAAACGACATATATCAACAGGTTTGTGCACCTTGAGCATTGTCATAAAAGTTACTATTAGATGCAATTGAAATTTCAAAATATATGAAAACTGACTACTTGCAATGTTTTATGTTTGTTGGTATAGGGAAGCCTCGTGATGTAGCTAAATGGCGGGTAAAATGTCGAATCCACTTTCTTCCTTATTTGTGTATTCAATCAACATTATAGATAGGTAAAAGGTTAATTGTCACTGTCTCATTGTGCAGATTGACTACAATGATAGGCCAAATGCAGAGCTAATAATGAATTCAAAGAAGAAGGCGGATTTGATAATTAAATCAGTCGACTTTTCCTAGGCTAATAGCGTAGCAATAAGAAGACCTGATTCATGTGCTCGGCTCGATCCTCCAATAACGGCTGAGTTTTGCTTCTGTAAGTATGGTTCAAGGTTTCATGCCTACTTCGTTAGGCTTATTTTTGCAGTTAGGTTATAACTTATAATTTATAGATTTGTTTGGAAATGTACATTGCAATTCCATCTCTCTGTTTAATTGTCTCATAAGTACTTCTATTGAATTGAAAATTTGAAATATAAGAAATTCATAGTATGAGTATTGATTTACAACTATTGAATGATACCCTCTCAAGAGTTGCTTAATACGAATTGATTGACTAGGTTCAGCTCTAATCAGACTATATGATTGGAGATAAGATTGGCACATGAATTTCGAATCTGTACTGCAAGTTGATAAATGATAAGTTTTCCTTTATCTTCTTAGCATGTGATTGTTCGAACCAACGTTAAGAAGCTCGGCTCATTAATAACTGAAAGCTTGTGTAAAACAAAACCGTCTCACGCGTCAAATTCATATTTGGATCCAAACTCATTCGTAGAAGTAACCAAACATTTGCATGTTTTTCATATTATGTTTTATCTTATATTTCAAAAACAGGGACTCCGTGTATATGGTAATATATCGAAATCAAAAAAAAAAAATATTGATCATAATATCGAAATAATATTTGAAATATGATTAGTTGTATTGGAAAACATGCCTGCTGATGCAGAAACCATTACTACGAAGTGTTGCTGAGAAATGAATTTCTTGGCGCACCAAGCGTAAAATAATAAAGAAATATATCTCGTTTTGTTAATAACGTTTTCGTCCAAATGCTCAAGCAAATAAAATAGATATAATCAATATATTATTATTATCCTAAATGTCCCACTTGTAACAATTTTTTTCATCAGTTTCAAGATGAAATCTAACATATCAAGATTGCGTATTTATTTTCCTGACATGTACTCACCTAGGCCACAAAGGATTATTATTATAATTATTGTTATAGTTACTGATATATATTTATTGTTGTTACTATTTTTCAGAGAGATTATTAAATTATTTATTAGTATTATATAAACACCATGTTGGAGTTGGACGACCCTTTTTTAATTCTTCTGCCTAATAACTCCATGTGAATAAATATTAAACAGAGAGTAAACGATCTATTTGAGTAACAGACGCACATGTCCCTGCTCCCTCCCCATACAAATTTATTCCCTTTACTATTTCTTAATTTTTTTCTTACCTGATTAGAATATACTACCCAACCCACGATGGGATCAATTTGAGCCTTTTTTGGCAAAGAATTTTTCCTCAATATTTTTATCATATCAATAATATTAATATAAAAAAAAAAAAACACGTACTAAATGCAAAGAGGAAGAACCGACAAGTAATAATAAGAGCGATCACACATAGAAAATAGTTTAATATACAAGTCAAAGAGTATTCGATGAAGACATTATTGGGGCACATTAATTAAAGATTCTAAACAAACAAAGTCTCACCACCACAAGAGTTACAATAATAATAATATAGTAGTAAAAAATGGAAAAATTGTTGAGATTTTGACTTAATAAAAAAGCAAGCATATAACAATAGTACAGACACAATCCAGCATGCTGCTCAATCCATCTCTCTGTTTTGGTACATCCAGCTAAGATCAAAGGAGCAGCTTCTGGCTTGAATTTGAACACTAATTGCCTTCAGATTCTGCTCTTGCATTTCTCCATCGCTCTCGGCGCTGAAACCACCAATTCATTAATGTCAATTCAATTATCTCATTTCATTATTTGTGTGTTTATGTGTGTGTGTTTGTGAGCAATTTCAAGAACTGGTTTAGTAATGGAAATGCTACTAACCGAGCCCCTTTGCCTCAGTGCCCTTCATTATGCGGAGGCGCTTGCAAGATCCAACAAACATCCTGTTTTTCCAAATCGAAAACGCAATAATAATAATCATGAGCCGGGTTTGAGTAAGTTCGATATGATATTTATTAGACCTATATATAATCAACGGGGACTTACTCCCACGGGACGTCCCCGACGAGCATCCAGTCCCCGTCCTTGTCCTCATAGGTAGGCACATAATCGGAGCTATTCAGAAGGTCCATCAGCTTGCTCTCATTCATGAAGTCCAGCATTCCTTGGGTGTCACATTTACCTAAAATCAAATTCAATTAGCAAATTAAATTTAAAAAATACGACGAAATTAAGTGAAGGATATTTATTATATTTACCAATAGTGAAGGAGCTGAACATTTTGCCCAAGGCATCAGAGAGCTCTTGGTAAGTCTTGTACATCTTCAAGTCGACTTTCCTGAGGTAGGGCGCGCCGTCCATGCTCACCTTCACGAACGCGGCGCCGCCGCCGCTCTCCTCCGCCTCGCTCCTCTTCTGCACCGCCATCACATTCTTCCGGAAGGACCGCACCGGCGGCCACCCCACCACCTGTGCCCTACATTAATTATCGCAATTTCTTTTTTACAATTTCATCAACAAATCTGAACTGGAAACGCTAATCAAACTCGCAGTTCCACAACCGAGCTCTCAATAATCAAAATTCCTCGTAAAAAATTAAGTTAATCACACTAGAAATTCGAATCACCACACACACTGCAATCGGAATCTCTCCTATCATCAACTACGTACCTAGATCATTCAAGCTGCCAGCTAGCTTTGATAAGATTAAAATCTGAAACCTCAACTGCTTTAACTTTTCACGCAGTTTTTTATCCTAAAAAAACTCAAATAAATGCGAGAGCTACAGAGAGAGAGAGGCGTACTTAGCAGGAGGCTTAACAGAATCAGTTTTCGCATCGTCGTTCACATTGCTTCCCTCAAAACCAGTCTGATCGGAATTAGGCAGATCTTTGGAGGAGAGATTGAGTTTCAGATCGACGGTTTCCTCAAATCCGCGCTTCTTATCGGCGGCGCCCGGCAATCCGAGGCGGAGCTCAGTCTCCTCGAAGCCGAGCTTCTTAGCGGCGTCGAGGCTGGTCATAATCATGGCGGCGTCCACCATAGTTGAGGAATTCCAGTGGAAAAATGATTGATTGAATATGATAATGGTGGTGGAGAGGAAAGGTATGATTATTATTGTGATATTTTGGAGAAAGGAGAGATTAGTAGAGATGAATGAAAGGAGAAAGAAGAAAGAGAGGGGGAAGAGTGTGCTTGGCCAAAAAGGGGTATAAATATAGAGGGGATTTGTCTGTTTAAGGGAAAAAGGAGGCGACACGTGGCGGGATGGATGAGCTGGATCGTCCAATCTTGCTGGAATCGGTATAGACATCCTCACTTTTTCTCCATTATTATTGCTTCCTGCATTTTACGTCTCCTACCAATTCATCTCTCATTTTTTTTTCTTTTTCTTTTTTCCCCAATCAATTATTTATATTTTTAGCTTTTTGTTTGTTTCTAAATTTGGATGAAATTAAGTGATTTGATACCACATACATCAACATTTAGAATTTCGACCACATTTTTGGGTGTCCCACTCTACACTGTCTTAATTTTTTTAATGAAACTTTTGTAATTATTGATTATAGATTATTATATCTAATTAGGATTTTAAATTATATTTGATCGTTTAGTTTTTAAATTTAAGTTAAAGTAATCAATTTAATAATGAAACCAGGGAGCCTGAGATACAATTACAGAGGAAGGAAGATTTTTTCTTTTATAAGGTTACTTTTGAAAGCTTTTCTCAACGTATAAATCATACTAGTTCAAGGTAAAAAGAGAAAGTGAGGGACAAGATTAAGAAGAAAGGTAAATGGAGTATATTTTATCACACATGCAATTATGCAAAAAGTATATTTTTATATAAACTAAATAAGAAAAAATAAAGTAGCGAATTCCTGTTTTTTAGGCTTTTAATTATTTATTAGTATACGCTCAACTTTTCCTAATGTCTAGTTTTTGTCAATATAAACTCAAACTATATATATATATATAGGGTATATATATATATATAAGTGTCATCAATGACGTTGTCATTTTTCTGTAAGTGGGAGATCTATTAGTAAAGAATTCATTTATTTATATTATACTTTTTTCTTATTTCTTTCTAATCTATTGATAAAAATAAAATAAATATGATAACGTCCACAATTTCAAAACATATATATGCCACACACACAAATATACATCCATGCATATATAAAATAAAATAAAATAATTAATAAATAAAGTCAGAGTTTTCCCTTGTTTTATATTGGCCTTAACCAAGGGCTGCATGCACACAGTCGGAGTGTATTAAACATTGTCTACATGTCATTTAGTTGTGGTAGAATTCACAAAACTAATTGGTAAAAGTTTTTTTTGAAAAATAAGAACTTAAAAACAAAAAACAAAATAGCAAGTTCCACAGAAGAAAATGTAATTGTTTTTTTTTCTATAAACGTAATTTAATTATTTCCTGAAATTACATTAGCTGCTTGGACATCCCTAGCTCCGAGATGTTTTCTATTTTACTAATCCAAATTATGTGAGTAAAAATATACTAATAATTCATAAATGCGCTTGGAATCCAGTTCTAACCCACCCTCAATATATTAAAAGTTTCATAAAATTATGTTAGCGTATGCTATGAGAGAATTACTAATTAAAGTACTCCATTATAAATCACCATTAAGATTCAGCATCCTAACCCACCCTCAAAATTAAAAGTTTCATAAAAAAAATCCTTTAGAAAATCCACCCTCAAAATTAATGATTAATTAGTATCCCTTTACCAGCCATTAATTATTCAACATAAATTTAAATTAATTTGTCAAACCATTATTTAACATTACTTATTATGTACCATGCAAACTTTGATCAAGCGTCAATTAAAACTGCAATGACTAACAACTTAAATCGAGTCCAAAATATCATATGCAAGCATATATACACTGAACTACTACAATTAAATTCTTGATTTTCAATATTCTTCGCTATTAGAATATTCAAACCAAGAATTTAATCGGAGTTTTGTCAAATTGAATCGGGATGTAATGGGTAGGGGAAACTGGAAATGAGATTTTAACTTCTTTTTCCCATGTTGAAATTTAACCCCAACAATCTTTGAGGAAATTCTTGCTTTAAATAATTATAAATTAATTTTATATGTGAGTGTGTGTGTTGGATCTGGAGCATATATATTTATTATCTCAATGATGCCTCCAAAGCCTCACTTTTTCTTGAACCATGATTTTGATTGCTTCTATTTTGGATTAACTTGCCTTCTTTTTTTTTTTCTTAAAAGACAACTTTGTCTCTTTCACACATCTTAATTTTTACTCTTTCACATGTTCTTGTAAATCTTGACATAGTCAAATGCTTGAGGTTATATATTCTTGCTTGATAGATCGATCGACTGCTTCAATTTCATTGATCAATAATAGAAAAACGATATTTCACCAACAATTGTTTGACATAAACATATTTCAGTGCATTTGATTGAATTTGATTGAAACTTTATTTTAAGGATTGACAACTAATTTTGTAAGCAATAATTAATGCATCCATAGATAAATTTGATGAGCTTGACAACACTATATTTGTCGAGTGATGGTCACATGCATGTAAAGTTTGTGTAGCTTTCTTGAAACATTAAATTTGTACGTAAATGATATTCTTCACCCGTGCAAGAGTGAGAGGTTACAGAGTTTGATACCTACTTTAATTTTTTTCCAAAAAATAAAAGTAAAATAGCTTTCTTAATTAGATTGCGAACCCAAAATTGAGGTTTGATTAAATTAATGGGAATTCTATTTTAGTGATAATATTATTAACTAATATATACTCCATATGTAGTTTCGTCGACTGAAGTTAGGGTTTATTTGCAGTGAAGAGTATGATAATTTCAGTCTTGTTACATTATGTGTCGTGTGCAAATAAATAATTAATTATATTCATGCAGTTCACCAAATATATAATCAACATGAGAATAAATAGCAATGTCGAAAGCAAACATGACTACATGAATCATACAAAGAGTAAAGTATATAAGGAGATATACAATACTAGTGAATAAGTAACACGTACCAATTAAAGGATTTCTCGTTTCAAAAAGATAATATACTCGAGTATAGACGCTTTTGGAGTATATGGAAAGTTAGAAGTAATGTTATTTTCAAAGAAATAAATCCCGATGATATATCAAAAATTATGAAAGAAATTAAAAATTTGTTTATAGGAGGGGATTCGAACTTCTTTCCTTCATCGTTTTCTTATTAGATGCATGATTAGTGCTCCATATTCTCTTTGAATGTATTCCATCTATTCCTTATTAAAACATCCTTGTAATTTGGTTATTTTTGTAAGATTTTTGAATACCCTTGTACTCACTTTATTAATATTTATTTTGACTTTTCAAAAAAAAGAAAAACAAAAGTTGATGTCATTTAAATAATTAATTAAATAAATAAACAAACGTTCTCCAAAACTTGAGAGAGATGGCTAGAGAGCATGAGCTCAACAAATCAATGTTTGGCTATTTTCATTTTCTCACATGACATTTCCCTTTGCCTCTTTTTTTTTTTTTTACAACAAGTGATGATATTACTTGCAACTTGCAAGTATTATTTTCTCTAAAAGCCAAAAAACAAACTATACATTAAGAAATGGTGGTTATATATATGTGTGTCCTCTATTGTTATTATCTTGGATATTTGAAGAAATTAAAATAAAAAAGAAAAAAGAAATTATAGATGAAGTGGAAGTGGGACCCAAGGAGTAAGTCATGTGCTAAGATTCAGAAGAGTGGGGCCCTCAGAAATGGGCATGTGAATCTGTTGGCGGAATGCTACCTTTGAGTCAAACCCTATTCCATGTGCGCCGCTGCACTCTCCTTCCCTATCTTTTTTTAAAAAAAATTTAAAAAAAAATAAAAAAATCTTACCATATATTTTTTCATGTATTTCAACTAGATATAAAAAAGGAATACTATAAATTCTCAATTTTACATTAACTAAAAAGAGACAATTTCTCACATTGTGTGAAGGGATCATAATTGAGGTGGTTTCTCGTAGGGATATCTGTATATGCGAATAATGACATTTTCTTTTAATTTAACATGGAATTTTTTTTTTGGAATGAATAATTTATATGATAAAATTATAGTTTCGTGTGACAAGATAATGTCACTACAAACTTGTTTGCTTCGTGTACAAATCAATTTTCAATTATTCCACATAAGTTTTTTATTTTACCAAAAAATAGACATGTGTTAGAATCAAAGCGATACTAAATATTGTGTATTTACAGTCTGATTTTTAAGGTCATGTAGAAAACCTTATTTTGAAAAAAGTTCGTGTATTTAACCGTCCGTCGTCATTACCCCAAAATTTAATGCCACGTGGACTCAAATTTGAGACTTTTTTGCCTAAAAAATTAGTCACTCTATCGCTAAGCCAAGACATGCACAATCGCACACCTTATATGGCCTACTTTTTTGTCAATTAATAAAAAATTAAAAAGGTCACGTTACGGTAGATTCGAACATTGAGATCTTTGCCCAAATACACTAATCATCCTGCACCACTTGCCCAACACATACACACACAAAATTTTGAATATTTATAACATGCAAGAATAATTAAAGGGTGATTATGAGATAACGCATGAATTAGTTAGTTATGCTAAGTTTTTGTAATAATCAAATAATGTGGTTATCATAGTTATTTCCATGATTGAGGAAGTTGGTTTCTTCGAATTATGAATAAAATCTGACTAGTAATTCACTTTCAAAAGAAGGAATAAAGGGTGATTAGGTAATCTGAGAATTGAAACGTAACATATAATAGATACTTCTTGTACAGCCTTCATATATAATGCATGGAGCTGAAATCAAATTTAACAAAATCCAAATGTATATAGACAACATACGTACGTAATTGAGTGATTTTAAATTAATAGAGATTTGGACTAAATTCATGTGTTTATAAATAGATCAATTCACAACAATTAATAGCACATGTTGTGCGTAATTTGACATGAATTGTAGTTGCAGTAGCAACACGATCAAAATGATTCCGTTTATGTACATTGAACTATTCAAATTTTTCTTATTTTATTTCCACAAACAACCTTTGGATATACACAATAATACAATTCAAATATTGAACTACCTACTAAACTAACAAACGTAGATAAAATTTTGGAGACTTATTGAGAGCAAATGTGCAAATGAGGGTGGCTTAGTAGTTGGGCAACTCTCTCAGATTCTAACTGAATAGACTCTTTATATTATACATAAAATCAATATTCAACACATTATTTGTGAGCACCTATTATGAGCATCGCTGACATATAGTTCACGCTAGATTTTCTAAATTAAACTTCAAAACATATGATTAGAATGATCAAACTAATAAATTACTTCAAATTCCAAACTTGATTAACAATTTTGATGATTCCAATCATAATTCTTGATGTATATATAAAATATTAAATAACAATGCTAACATGGACTATTTTGTATAAATTTACTTTATATACACAAAAAAAAGGGTGGCTAAAATATGATGATATGCCAATCATAAATCCATCAGAAACCAATCATGTTTCTCAATTCATTGGGCGGCGCCTTACACAATTATATCTCCCTTTTCAAATTAATTATGGTCAGGCGCCACAAGAGACAAGCTTATCATTATATGTATTTTTCATCAACATATTATAATTATCATGTTTTCTAGTTCACAAATTGAGATACTAAAATTCTCATGAATTATTATGAGGAGCTAAGCGAAGGTGTAGAAAACAGGACAGGAGCATATATATTTGGATTCGGGTTCTCGAAATTAAATGCATTTAGTTCCTTTTTTAAGGTTGTTGCGGCGTATTCATCCAATAAATTCCTTAACAAAATTTTAATTTTAAAGTAAAATTTTAGATTTCCTAAACGTTTCAACAATTAAAGATTTTTTTTAATAAAAAGAGCTATCTGTGGCCGCAATTCAAACCCCAGTAATCCACTATAATCGATTTTATTAGCAATGTATTTTTAGAATGCATCTCCGTTGGAAAATAAAAAACACTTTGTTAGAAAAAATACTAAGTGAGCTGAAACTTGTAATTGTAACATTACAAGTTAGAAGTTCATTCATAATTAATTTTACGGTCCTATGTTTATAATAATAAAAAAAATAGAGCTGAAAAATAAGGTTTTGTGATATAAAAAGCTTAAAATTTATCACCCTAGGTCATATCTATCAAGAACCATTTGACAATTTATTTTTTAAATGATATAAAAAGCTTAAAATTGTGCAAATGGTTGTTGATATGCACATGAGTTTTTGTGATTTGGTGTTGATTTTAAGCTTTTTATATCATTTATCTATTATAATTGGTGCATGAAAAGTGAAAACATACATTCATGAAACACCACTACGCATTGCCTATGAAACTCAACCATAGATCTTAACGATATTCGTAATTAGCATTGGGATTTCACTCTATCATGTGTAGATCAAGATTGATCTGAATTGAACTAATTAATGCTAAAAAAAAATTATCACATAAATTATTTTCTAAATTAGTTTAGATCCTCAAGTCACATCGAGCTTATCAAAAATCATTTAGTTGAGATTTCTAATTCTATGGTAGATTTCCTACATTGGAATACCGAATTTACCCCTAGGTCACTAGTATTATAAAAATAAGGCCCACATTATGTGCTTACATACTAGTAGTTGCTTTCGTACTTTTTTCTATCTCACATTTTCTTTAAAATGTATATAAAAATCTAAAATCCATTCAAAAACATCTGTTTTGAAGAGTTACTATCCAAGGGTGAAAATAATTATGATTGTGTTACTATTATAGGAAAAACATTTCGGGTGCAATATATGATGGATTTACGGACTTTTTTTTTAATGCACGTAAATGTTTTTGAATTCAATAAGGTTGCGTTCTCTTTGATGGAAAATTATTATGTGAAAAAGAGAGATAAGAAAACATTTTGTCTTTAAATTTTTCCTTCTTTTCTATCCCCTTATCTAAGAAAAAAGAATTTTGCTCTTTCTTCCTCCTCCTATTCACTCCAATGGAAGGAAAATATTATCACTCCTTAAAAGTGGAATAATATTTTCCTTCCATTGGAGTGAAAATGAGGAGGAAGAAAGAATAAAATTCTTTTTCTTAGACAAGAGGATGAAAAAGAAGGAAAAATTTAAAGGGCAAATGTTATCTTTTCCCTCATTTTTCCATGATAATTTATCCATAAAAAAGAACGGAGCCTAAACAAAAAGAAAATGGAATATCTATCCAGAACTAATATAGAACCAATGTTATCTAAAAGAGGGATATTCGCTATCTTGGGCCTTATTTATTTTTTAAGGCCCAACTTTATTTCACCATCAATCCTTAACTCAAAGCATTGTGGGCCAACCCCTCACGTGTCAACTCATCGTAACGCACACGTACGCAATAAATGAAAATCTAGAGTTGGCAAAGTTCAATATTGTTTTTCGTATTGTCTATTTCATTGCTACTACTTCTTTGACATTTTTAATAAGAAGGGAGTCTATGTCTCTTTATTTTGAATTATTATAATTTTGTAATTTTGTCAAATAATTTTCTCACCTATGTCACTTTTTTTTTTTTTAAGACGTTCAATGAACTCGCAGCATGAGTTAGTTGGTCGGGTGGTGATCGAATTAATTATTGGGAGGTAATGAGTTTCTATTTTCCTACTAAAAACATGATTTTTTTTTTCTTTGAAATCATTTATGTTTCGCATATGAACTTACAAAGTAACATGTTAGACTTAAAAGTCGATGCAATTTTTGGATTCAAGGGATGGGTCGGTCTACCAACTAATAATTATAGGTTGAAATATTTAACCATACTTATTAACATCAAGGACATATATTTTTAAGTAAATTGTTTGTGTAGACCATTTTTTACCAATTAATTTGGATAGAATTTTGAGTGTACTATTTTCTGATAAATAAAAAGAATTTTGAGTGTACAACTAACACATTCACACCCATACAACACCCTCGTGTACCGTACCTGAGAGGTAACTAGATATCTCGAATCTCCTATCAATCGATTGAATAGGTAAATAAACGTTTTAAAATAATTTTTCAAATTCATTAAACAGTCCAAAACATCAATCACACCAAAATAAGATTCAATATCCTAATCGTGACCTTTTCCTCGTGTTAAAAATAATTTTGTTTTAATAGATTATGAGTGATGAGACAGTTCAGTCAATTACCAAAATGAACATACATGCAATTTCTTCTAGCATAAATACAAAAGAAACAACACACTATATACATTTACCCATATCAAGTCGTATAAACTATATATATAAGTAGATATTTGATAAACTAATATATGTTTCAACAAATATATTTTTGTGGTTCCAACGTAAATAGCTAGGTAATTAATTTAATGGAATTGTGTACGCGCACGTGTGCGTGTATATATATATATATA
>JAYJMF010000030.1:6275130-6294315 GCA_036873715.1 Salvia sclarea
GAGATATTCATATATTTTTATGTAAACAATATATATAAATATATAAAATCAAATATTTACAACACGTCCGGTTTTTTTAAAACGGTTTGACCGGTCGAACCAGTGACCCAGTGACCCACTTATATTTCCGGTTCGATGTCCAGTCCGGTTTTCAAAACATTGTTTGAAATACCATTTTTAAAATACATAATTAATTATCTTCCATTGGTTAGGGAGTAGGAAGGAAATGAGTTCTTAAATTTTGTCTCAACTAATGTTCAATTTTTGTGCAAATTACAAAATTCTTAAACATCTTTTATATTCTAAGTACGGAGTGAATAATATTTTCTTAGAAAAGACCATTTATATTTAATAAGTAAATATTGCAAAAATTTAAAAGTCAACTCGAGCCTTAACCTCCTGCCAAAACACTTTCAAATAATTTGCACAAATCTCGATGAAAAGGTACGTATTAACATTTTAAATTTAATTTTGAAAATATTATACGAACGAAAACATGAATTCATAAATTCGACAGGAATATAAAATGAGGGGATTCGGAAACGTAAACGCTGTAAAGATAATTCCCTCCCAAAATCAGTCTAATTCTTAACTCTGTCAAAAAATATTAAAAGATTCAAAATTCACAGTTGTCATGACAAAATGACTGATATTACAACACAGAGAAGAATGATCCAAGATAGATTTCATGTTAAACATAACTAACTTGCCCCATTATCTGGACTCAAATCTTCGTACGATACCAGGCCACGTTGCCCACCAGAAGGGCTGGATGGAGAGCTTCGAGGCGAAGCCGAGCGTGGATGCTTTCTCGAGGCAGCATCGGGTGATCTTGATCTGAGTGGGCTGCGGCTCCTCGAGCGTGACATTGACCTTCCCCGGGGAGACTCGTCACCCTTTGGACCCAGACGAGATTTCAGTCTGTCACTGATCAACGGTCGCCTATCTGAAGGGCTAGGACTGCGCACGGGACTTCTGCTATAGCGCCTCCCACGACCACGGTAGGCTCTGGGGCTTCGAGAAGGACTCCGGCTTCGACTCCTCTTGCGTTCATACCTAATTCCAATAACGAATTATAAGACAAAATATTTGAACGGCGAAACAAGAAAAGATCCATGATTGTGGCTTGCTGCGTGAAATTTGAGATGCTATGGTGGCATTAAAGTGCAGAAATGAATGGGAGACAGATGGAAATTAAGGAAAAGGAAACGAGGGAAATATAAACCTGGGCGGGCTTCTTTCTCTTCTAGGTGGACTCCGTTGACGTCTTTGGGGTGAGCGTTCGTATCTGCCTCTGTAGCTTGGATACCTGAAACAGAGAATGCAACAAAAGATACTTTTAACCTCTAAATCACAGCAGATATAAGTGAATCATGAGTGCATACTGGTCATGAGTCCTGTCAAAAACTTGTGAATAGAGCTTCTAACAACTATTGATTACATGTAGATGCCATAAGAGTGTACTGCAAGGAAGGGGTACATGTCATAATCATGTATATAAAGCAAACGAAATTACCTGTCATGATTCCTTTGAACATTTCTCCCACCGTAATGATAAGATCTATCAGGTGAGCGTCCTGGAGAAGGTGTACGATATTTTCTTACAAATGCATATCTTTCAGTAAATCCCCTGCCTTTTCTAACACGCTTTGGAGTTCCACCAGGAGAGCGGCTTCGTGACAGATCCCGACCACGACTAGAAGCAGAAGGCTGAGTAACTTTGCCTGCAGGACTCCGGGAACGACTTTTCTCGTCTTGATCAGCAGTAGCTTCAGGAATTTTACTGTTGCCTTGGAGTCTGGGACTCTCAATTGGACTGCTGCGAGGACTTGGAGTCCGGCTCCTGCTAGTCAGAAGAAGTAATAGAACAAGCAAAACAAAGTTAGCCACTAGCCTTACAATTTTAGGAGAAAGCAGATCACAACTAAATCAAATTGATCTCAAGGGCACAAATTGGAAATGCAGTCGCAGTTCAAAAATTTGCACAACTAAAAGACAGGTAAATAACATAAAAGTAAACCCTTCCAAAAACCTGGATCGGCTTGAATCAGCTCGCCGTCCTCTGGCAGTTTCATCAGTCTTGATATGGCCCTGGCCATTATTCACACGGCTACCATTCTTTTGAGGAAGTTCACCCTCTTCATGTGAGGAGTCGTCGCCAGTGTGTTTCCTTTCATCGCCTTTTTGCTCGTCCCCAGATTTCAGGCTAGGACTTGCTGGCTTTCTCTGATTCCCTTCACATTGATCAGTCACATTAAATACGCATATCAGACACTGGGATAACTTCAAAGTAAAGATACACTACTGGATCATTATCCAGATCATGCGAAGGGAAAAACCAAATGGCAATGCTTATATAAGTGCAGAAGAATCTCAGAAATAAACAAATACCACGACTGCTGACTGGCTTCTTCTCTTGATCACTTTTTCTGTTGCTTTTCCGTGATCTACCCCTACGTGCACTTTCCTCGTCAGAACTGCTGGTAGCAGAACTGCCTCCACTACTCTCTGTATCACTAGAGCTTTCCGAGTACCTAAACATCAAATTCCAGAACATATTAATTTCCAAAAAAAATGGAAGATTTTTTTTTACATGACAATAAAAAATTATCAGAGAAACATTTGTTTCAAAGATTTGTCATTTGTGCACAATTAAGACAATTCTTCTTTTCCCCTAACATATACTTTAGTACCTAAGCAAGAAATATTAGCATATCTTCCAAAAAAAGAATAGCATATAGAGATAGACAAAATCTTACTTGACAATTGTGATAAAGGAATGGCTACTATACAAGTGGCATCTACTAAAAAGACATGTAATGATATAATCATGACACATAAAGACAGACCTTCTAGAGCTTTTCTTTGATCTTCTATTGCTGTGAGATCTTCTCTTCTTCCTTTCTCCAGCCCTCCCTTTTTTCCCATGTTTACGTTTTCCCTTCTTTGACAATTTCCTCTTCTTCCTACGCCGTCCATCACTAGATGAAGTTGAGGAATCAGATTCTGACCCAGAGTCTGAATATGAATCAGACTCAGATGAATCTGAACCAGAGCCAGAACTATCAGAATGAGATAGGGAGTAGCTTCTCTTCCTTCTTTTATCCTTCACAGATACTTTCTGCTTTGGTTTGGCCCGACTGTCAGTGTCGTCATCAGATACATCTTCTTTTGCTGATTTTTTCTTCTTTACTGAATCATACCACCAAAAAGATATTAAAATTCAATTAGACATAAATGCAGAAAACAATCTTTTCAACCATACAGGCTCAATACCTTTGTCGGCTACGGCTGAATTTTGCACCTTTGCATCAGAAATCTCACCACAATCTACGATCTTAACAATTCCACCTGGTTTCCCATCAGCTGTTCCAATCTGTTCCATTTTCTTAACAATATCCATTCCACTCGCAACTTTTCCAAAAACGACATGTTTTCTGAAACCATAAAATGAAATTTGAGGAAGGAATTCAGTATACAACCATAACTCAATGAAAAAAGTTATGATATTGAGCAGATAATATAACAAGGCATAGAAAGGAGTACCCATCAAGATGAGGCTGCCGCTTGAATAATATGAAAAACTGAGATCCATTTGTATTTGGACCACCATTCGCCATAGACAGGAGACCAGCCTCATTATGATCAAGCTTGAAGTTTTCATCTGTAAGGAAAGATCAGTTATATATGAGCAATCACTATTCATTACTAACAATCAGAATTGAGGAGACCAAACACAGGAAAACCTACCAGCAAATTTCCCTCCATAAATGCTTTCTCCGCCAGTTCCTGCAAACCATCAAGAAGTAGTGATGTACGAGTCAGCACGATGATGCAAGTTATATCGCGTATCAGCATCATTTGAAAGCACCACATCCGGAGGAAGAAAAGCGTACCATTTCCTTTTGAAAAGTCACCTCCCTTCAGATGAAAAAAGAATCAAATGCAGATTAGGCTTTCCAGAATACTCTTCTATATACATATCTGAAGTTAAACTATTTGCAAAAAGAAGATTAAGACACACATCTGCTTGCATGCATTTTCACAGCTCTATAATAGAAACTTACGGGAGCAACAGCGGCACGAAATATGCCATGTCTTTTTTTCAATTTAAATGTTATTTAATCAACAAAATGAGAAAAAAAATTATGACCCCAGCTGGTGGTCAAGGAATTACAGATGACTCTGCCTAAGAAAAATGAGTGTGTTAGATTTGCAATGGAAAACAAAGCAAGTATATGCCAGAAACACACAGCATAAGTCCCATTTGTTTAGTGTACTGTTTTTTAGGAATTAGGATCAAACAAACATGGGCAATAACAATCAAACAATCACGTCTCATGGCTGAGCAGCTGCCAGCAATGGTAAGAAAAGGCTGATAATGCCACTGAAATACTGAATAAGGGATGCATCAAATATCCAGAAGACTACAATGCATGACACCAACAAACTTTTCTAGGTCTACCATGGAGAACCAGTATCAGGAATATAGGGTATTAAAGAGGTTTACTTAATCCTCTTCAAAAGTGGCGACTATTAGATATTTAGTGGAGTGAACCAGGTAGAAGGCATAAGAAAAGAACAAAAGATCACATGATAGTTTACAAAAACAATAAACACTAGCAATATTTTCTCTCTCTTAAACAATTATTTATGAGCATTGAACACCATACTTGAGCCATAAACCCTTTGATTATGCGATGAAATGTGGAACCCTTGTAGTGCAGAGGTTTCCCTGTTGAGACTCCGACACCTTTCTCACCTACAAAGGGAAATGAATATTGCTTAAAAGATAGCCAACCAAAAGGGAATTACAAAGAACTCTTGAAATAAAGATCCAACCAACAGATTCTTCCAACAAACTCCTGAAAAAACTACCCAAACAATTCTACCAATATCCTCATTCCTCAATACATTTCAATGCATAACAGATGAAGCAATCCTTGCATACAAAGACAAACTCAATAACAAACAATCAGAAAGGTTTTAATTAATCAGTCAATGACAGACTAAGAGGAAGCTGGTGCTCGGAATTTTTCACTCCTAGGAGTCTAGGACCAGGTCTGTGATAACTCAGAAAAAGCATCCTCCCTCATGTTGGGTGCTTAGTAGCATTCACAACACCTTTTGTAAGTTTATGAAAAGGGAACGAGGAAAAGAAATTCAATTTACCCGTGCACAGAGCTCGGAAATTTTCAGCAGTCTTGGGGACAACATCAGCAAACAACTGCATTACAAATAATAGCGTAAGAGCAAGAGAGATGGAAGCATCAACTATAAATACAAATTCCATGCTAAAGATTAAACCACCTAAAGGGCTTGAAGGTGTGTCCCATAGGATAATTACCTCAAAAATAATTTTTTCAGCAGCATCCCCATCAATGGAAACATTGAAGAAGACCATCGGGTTCTTTGTCTTCTTCATTGTGCTTACAGTCTAAAGACAGCAGTCCCTGAAAACGAATTCCTTGCTCTAAGATCTTCTATAGAATCGAATGAAATTGCAATAGAGAAAAATAGCACAACCGGCAAGTTGAGCTAGTCAAGATAAGTAATGAGGAGTAGGTTCAGGTAATACAGCTCGTCAGAACAATCAAACTAAAACTCAAAATGAAGAAATAGAAAAAGTAAGAATGGAACTTGCAGAATTGCCAACATGAAGAACAATAATATCCTCCATAAAATTCCCAAGCCCGACACTCAAGATAGATAATACAAGCAACAAGGAAGAATCAGTATAGATCCAAAACTTGAAGCAAACAACCTAAAAGGTTGCAAAACTATCATAACATGAACACATTGAGAAACTCTGTGCCCCCAAAGTATTCAAACAAAATTGTTTTATTTAGTATCAGATAGCAACCTAACTCTAACTTAAAGGCATGTATATTTGAAATCCAAATCACTAACACTAGTATTTCAGTTCATACAAAAAGAATAGAAACACATAAGATTACAAAGTCCATGAACACCCAACTAATTTACCTCCTCAGCCGCATTAGTTTCTTCCAATATACTAATTGTTCAAAACAGCAAAATCACAAAATGTCTATATATAATTAAAACTCATGTCAAAATGCCATATTATAAGAGAGGGGGAGAAAAAACCAATTGACTCCGAACACCAAATGAAATGAACAAGCAGAAACCTACGCCAGTTAAACTAACAATGACATGGAAAAAGCGAATCCTGCTCTGCCATAGATACTCTACACAGTTAGAACTCATTGGAAGCATAAAACCCTAAACCCTAGTAATGCAGACAGCCTAAATTCGGTATCTACCTCTTCAAACACAGCTCTGAGCAAGCGGAGAAACACCACTTCTGAGAAGAAGAGAGGCGACGGCTCTCGCAATTAAATATGGAGAAAATGAAAATCTATAGCTATTTGGGGAATCTTGGTGCTTCGATTTTTATGCATCTCTGCTTCTTAGTGGAACAGGGTAAAAAAGCGACGGGTATAAATTGTGGCTCCGTAAATTTACGTGAGTTTTGACGGTAAAAAATTGTTTTATTTATCCAAAGTTAATTTTAGAGTGGGCCCATATTTATTTAGGACAAAATGTAAAGCCCAATTTCTTAAGGATCAGTGCCAGCGCGAATCATATGCTATTTTACTTTTCTTGAGCAAAATAAAGTTTGGAATTTTAAAGTCGGCAATAAGTTTTATTTGAGACAATATGTAGCTTGTAAATTCATGAAATATTTAGTTCCATCGAATTTTTTTTTTTAATTCAAATATATCAATTTTCTTAATCTTTAATTCGAAAACGGTCTTAGAGAGTGTTTGTCTTAGCTCTTTTAGAAGTTTATAAGATGCAATGCAATGTCTTCAAATTTATAAATTCTCAAAATATTTGAGTAATGAGCATATAAATTAAATATAAAATTGTAACTTTAGATAGAGAAAATTATATCCATAGAGAGAAAATTGAAGAGAAATAAAATTGAAAATACATATATTGGAAATATTAAACATAATAAAGCTTGTTTGATAAATTAATTGTTGCTAATAAGATTATAAGGAAATAAATTGGGGTTTAACAACTTATTTTTGGGAGTTTATAAACTCTTGAAGATCATTTTAAGAATTTATAAGATGTTTAGGAACTTATTTTGTTAAATATTATGTGACAGCTCGTAGACTTCTAAAGCCCACCCATGAACCCTTTTACCTTATTTATTTATAGTTATAGTTTAATTCTTAAGTTTATTCTAAAACTTATTTCTCTCTAACGAAATTCACCTAAGTGAAATTATAATATTTCAAATTTCGTTCCTTCGGGAACACCAAATAGTGTGATATCCATTTTATAAGTAAGAGATATAGGATTCAAATTACACTGTTTCCACCTACCCCAATATTAGAAATCTATTTCCTTATCTCTTACATTTTGTGTCATAATGGCACATTGAATATTTTAAAATTTCATATGTATGTGATATGTTATGATCACTAATTTTGAATGATTTTGATGCTTTTCTTTTACGATGTAATGACTTGCTTTTGAATTAATGTTAAGAACTTTAGATGTGCATTATGAATTTTATTGTGTTTTTGTTGAACTCATTTCAGCATTATTTTGGATGCAAAAATGTGGATGTGGATTTGTGGCTCCATGGATCTTATGTATTGAACTTGAATCTCATTTTTATATGCTCAATTGATCGGACTAATACAAATATAAACTTAAATATAAAGTTCGAATTCAAATTTGAACCTAACAAGATTCTATTAAGATTCGGCTCATTGTTATCCCTATTTAAAATCAAAGATTATTAGAAAGCAATCAGTTTTTTTAGAAGTTCAACAAACATCACAACCCACATATCAATGCCAATGACACTGAGAAGAACATTCCAACAACTCATCTAAACATTTTAACAAATACTCGCGATAAAAAGAAGGGAAATTGCAAATCAAATCATGAATTATACCATAAAATGCAATTATAACATGACTTTTGAACCTCTGCAATTAAATACATAATCTTTCAATTTTTTTGCAATTACAAGTTACAACACGTCGAAATTTCCCGACGGATGAAAAAATGGGTCAGCTTTGTTCCAAGCCTCCGTGGACTTAAAATTTTCATGTCAAAATGACGTCGTTTTTTATGAGAGGAAGTTCAAAAATTTACTCAAAAAAATAGCATGGAAATTTTATGGTATAGTTCGTGATTTGATTCGCAGTTTTCCCAATAAAAAAAAAAAAAAAAGGTACTAATCGAAAATTATGAGCCAGAAGAAAATAAATTGGACGAGGAGGATAAATCAGACAAAGAATTTTACTATCATTTATATCATTTAAATGATGATATGATATTTTAGAGGTTAATTTTGTTTGGTGCCATGTTGCAAATATATCGAAGATTCTATATATTTTTTCAAAATCACACCATATTTTAAAGTCGTGCTAAAAAACCAATGTAGTAATTGACATTTGATTAATTCCTGTTCAATTCAGCCGTTGATTTATGCCCCAAAATGCCCGGGAGCCACAGGAATATATAAATTTTGACCGTTGACTGATTTTATTTTTTTTCCTGAGGTGTTTTTGACTTCACAAACGCATATTTTTGTTTATTTTCTGGGGTGTTTTTGACTATTAAAGACATATATTTCCCGCATGAGTTTCTCTTTTGAATTTTAATTTTAACTTTTGTCAATTTACAACAGCTTAATGTATTATTTTATGAGCACCTCCATAATTGCAAAAATAATGGTAAGGTGTGTGAGCGCATTTAATAAACTAATAAATGACAAAATAATATAAAAATCAGACACAATTTTGGGAACATTTTAAATGGAACCCTCTAGCAAATTCGACGCTTTCTATCGACAAGGCAATATTTTTTGAGACACATTTACGTTAGGGCGGCCTAACGTTAGGCCCGGTCCAATTAATGTATAAATAATGAGAGTGACAACAATAATAGGGGGCGGCAAACAACAAACGGCTCCGCCTTCGGCTTCGATAATTAATATATAGATAATGAGACCGACAACAATTATGCTTTTACGGCTCCCCCTCGACTCATAACTTAGAATAAGAGCGACAAATAATTAGCCTAACGTTAGGCCTGCCTAACGCAAATATTTGTCATATTTTTTTTCCCACACTTACAAAATATTTCATTTTTATAAACCAAAATGTAAAAGTAATTTGGGGTGTCGATTCCGATATAAATTGAAAAAGTGGGATCTAAATTAAACATTTCAAAGGTCATTATCTAAATCGCAAATTAACTGAAAAAAAGTCGTTAATCAACCCTTTATTCCATGCGTGGGCGTGGCTATATAACTGCTCAAAAATATAAAGAAATCAACTCATCTCTCTCTCTCTCTCTCTCTCTCTCTCTCTCTACGTGTTTAATAATTTTATTTATGAAGAGAAATAATGACTGAGTCATTAACAGAAGAGCAGATTGCAGAGTTCCGGGAAGCTTTTGGCCTGATTGATAAAGATTCTGATGGTGAGTGTAATTAATTAGTGATTTAATTGCTTCATAATCATAATCATAGTATAAATAATTGTTACTACTATGTATTTAATTTAAAGTATTAATAATTATATTAATTTGCTGTTGAAGGAGTTATAACAGTGGAAGAATTGGAATTAGCGATTGCATCTCTGAATGAGCATCCAACAAAGGAAGAAATCAGAGAAATGATGAATGAGGCAGATTCCGATGAAGATGGTTCCATTGATTTTCAAGAGTTTTTAAATATTATGGCAACCAAAATTAAGGTGAGAATTAATTAATAGTATATAAACGAACAATTCAAACTATTAAATTGATTTTCATGTGTTTAATTCCAATAATTTATAATAGGAAAATGTAGCGGACGAGGTTAAACAAGCCTTCAGAGTTTTTGATCGTGATCAGGATGGATTTATATCGTCTATTGAGGTAATATTATGCACATAAATTCTTTAAAAAATCAAGTACATATGTTTGCGTGATTTTTATTAGAAATATAAATTTTAACACCTTATATATCGATTTTCGTATATGTTTTCAACATGTTTGGGCTGATGAGTGTTACTAAACGTGTTTACATTTTTACTTTTCATTTTTTAACTTATTCCTTCATTTATCTTGAATAAAAATCACATTTTACTGTGAATTTACAGTTGAAAGATGTTATGATAAATTTGGGAGAAAAAGTAAGCGATGAAGAAGCAGAACAAATGATTAGAGAAATTGATCTAGACAGAGATGGACTCGTCAGCTACGAAGAATTTGCGAGGATGATGATGTCTTCGATCATTTGATATTATTTTATTTAGGATAATAATATTGTAATGATATAGTATATAGTTATTATGTTATCATTCTTTTACCACATGATTGAAAACTTGGAAACAAAAAAAAAAAAAAAAAAAAAAAGAGGGAAAAGTTGCCACGTTGCTTAGCTTGTGTTTCTTCATTTTGGAAGAACTCAAATAATCTCCATGGGTTTTGGTTTAACGAAAATTTTATGGAAATAATGGTTTCTAGTTTGCTTTCCCGATTTCTCAAATTTACAAAATAGAGAAAATCAATAAATTGCAATGCTCGTAGTATAGTTACAATTATTATGCATTGTATTTTAAACGGGAGATTCGTGGTTGAGACAAATCGAGGGATGCAAGGAATCCACCACTTTGGTGAGCATTCTAGAGATATCAAGAACATACCTCAAATTGGCAAAAGTTGGTTTTGGAGAGAGATAGCAAACTCAATTTGCATTTTTTAATAAGAAATATTGTGTCATTAGAAGTTGGAGCTATCATTAAGTTGTCGAAGATAACTCTGAATCTCGAGCTATCATTAGAAGTTGTCAGCTTATTATGCGTTTTTTTTTTTCTTTTTCCGATTTTTGTGTTTGTTATGCTAACCGTGAGAGCATTTTTGCAGCTCATAGATCAGCGAGATTATCTAAGAATTTTTCTTATTCGTATGTTTGGGATGAACCTCTGACTGATGTAGATGATCTTCTCACTTCACCATGCGTTTGCGAATAAAGCTCTTTTTTCCCTAAAATAAATAAATAAGAAATAGTGTGTAATTAAGGAATTAACTAGAATTAGCTAGGAGACATAAAATCGGCTACTTAAACCGACAATGTCAAGTATAAATAGGTGATGACATTTGTAATTAGAAACATGAAGCGATTATAAGAGAGAATTGTGCGTGTTTCTTACACATATTGTGTCGTAATAAAATCTTCGTTTTGGTATCTTCATTGCACGATAAAAATCGAAATTCGATCAGATTTTTGAATATATAATGACTTTATATAATGCATATGCTTCCGATTTCCAATCATTGATTCAATTTAGAAAAACACAAAACCGATTTCAATTCATAGAAAACAGAATCCTTGATTTTTGATATTTCTCATTCTCTACCCAATAATTCAATACACCTCAATAATTCACCAATCTCTACACGATAAATTACATCTCTCAACACACAACATTTCTTCAAAATACCGAATACACCGAAAACAAACACCACATCTCTGCAACTGGCAAAACAATTGACTTATTTTTATTTTGAATAATCTAAAAAATATTTTAAAATTGTAAAAATTAAAAAAAACGTGCAAAGTTTCACAATTTCTTAAAGGCAAACCAACTGACTTATTTTTGTTTTGAATAATCCAAAAAATATTTTAAAAATGTAAAAATTAGAAAACGTGCAAAGTTACGATACTATTAGTATATATATAAATCCCAAAATATCCTAAAAAGGAGTGAAAAGTAGATTCCACGAAACAAAATCTTAACGGCAGTCCGTACAACTGATCGCCGCCGCAAAAACCACCGATCCGCCACCAAATGGACGGCGGCGCTCTTCCCCCGCTCCCAAATCCCGACGATTACTCCGCCGCCGCAACCCTAATCCCCTTCCCCCGCCCAATACCCCTCTTGCGCGGCCCAATCGAAGCCGGTCCACTCGACGAGCCCTCATCCGGTCCATACCTCCTCGCCTTCAAAAGCCGCCGCGCCTGGGCCGCCGCGTACCGAAATTGCAAAGCTCAAATTACCGCGCAATGCGAAGCCGGGGCGCGGGTCGGGTGCTCAATTTCCGCTTCCAGCAAGTGCAAACCCCCTTGGTGGAAAGTGGTTTTAGGAGCTTATTCGAAGCAGGATTTTAGGGAGAGGGAGAAGTGTGAGGAGGTTGAGATGGAGGCATGCTTCGCGGCTGCCAAGGAGAGATGCGTCGGCTTCGCGAAGCAGAGGTGTGAGCCGGCGTTTAGGAGTGCGAGGATTGAAGCTAGCGGATTTGAGTCCAGTGTGGTGGATTGGAAGGATGTTTCTAGGTTGATTTCTATGGTTTGTTTTGCGAATGAGAGGAGTTTGGGGGTTGGATTTTGGGGCGTGGGTGAATCATGGAGTGAATTTAGGCAGAAATATGAGGTTACTAGTCTTAGAGGGGATGCTTTGTTGGGTTCTGATTATGTAGATATTGAGGAGTATTTGAGTAAGAACAGTTAGAAATTTCCGTGTCTAGATAGTACTCACGTGGTTCTGTTGGAGCTGGTGGAGATGAGGATATGAACTGTTTATGAGAGTTGGAGTTTTCTGGAGCTGTGAGGGTTGGTGCTACTCAAAATGTGAGCTTCATTCTGTCTAATGTGTTTTAACCCGAAATTCTGATTTTGTAGGTGGATAATTGGCGGACTTATGATGTAGATACTTGTTTGGGTGTTTTATGATCTGTTATAACTTGTACATACTACATATTAATTTGTTTATGGGGTTTGTTATTGATAATTTGTGTCTAATTTATCGAATTTACTACTATGCTCCGTTAGTGCTTTATTGTCTGTGATTACTTCGACATAAATTTGTCTGATGTGGAATAAGGTGTCCTCCTTGCAGGAAATGTACTTTTACTAAGATACTAGTTTATTTTCTTTGCCTTTAGAAAATAGCTAGACTCTGCATGTGTTAGAAGTCAATGTTACATTGCACTAAATGTGGGATTTTCGGATGAATTGACAATTGGAAAGCTGCGTACAAGGTTCTTTATATAATGTTCCTCACATTACGGTCAAATGAGAAAAGCCATGTGTGTTAGAAAACATAGAAGAAAGAGACTTCTGAACCTTGGGTGCAGAAACAAAATAGAGTAAATATTACGGGCTGTTCCATCAATAATGTTAGCTCTCCTCTTACTTGAAGCTACCTTCTTTTGATCTCCTTCTTCAGGTCACATTGCCATGAATGACATAATGTCCTCGTATTTTAACAAAATAGAGACTAGAGACTAGGTGTTGCTAAAGAGCAGAAACCCAGGTAGTACTCTTGAGAGTTGAGACTGCCATTTGTTCCCATGTGGGAATATGTAAAAAACTTTCTATAAATAGAATCGTGAAGAACTGTCCAAAGGTTGCTTGTAGCGAGTCATCTTGTTAATAATGTGGAAATAACAATTCTCTAACTTCATGCAAATCATCCAGTCTGTTTTCCAGATTGGGCCAAGGAAAATTCTTATTCTTCAACACTGATTATTGGCTAGTGGTAGCCTAGTCACTAGTGCAGTCTGAGGTAGTTTTGTGGAATATCAAAACACTTCATTTTCACCTCTGTTATGTACTTATGCTGTTATGATTCACAATACTATCATGGTTCACAAAATTAATGTAAATTCATGACAATTTACAATGTAACATGTATCTTGATTTTTGAGCTTATCGGAATGCTTATTAAAACTTATAAGTTGACAGAGTGTTACATGATCATGCATATGCATTAATATAGACTGCTGCTCATACTGAGCTTAAAGGAATCTTTATTGTGGTTTGGACATTTTTACCTGCATCCATATGTGCATTGGTATAACCTGCCACATTGTTATGTTATGCTCGAAGGACAGGAGAACTCATTTGCTACATATTGATTATTATCATTGTTAGATAATCCTATAGTAGTCTACTATTCCATTCTGCATAATGGGCTCACATCCACTATTACCACTCTTTTTTAAAAAACTTATCACAATTTCAATAACATTGATGCCTGTTTCCTAACTAAAACTTGCAGCTACTTGCTACAGGGGGAGACACAGTTAGCAACCTGTCCGAGGTTAAGTGTACATAGTATCTAACAAGTGTCCATCGTCCATGCAATTTATAATTCACACCCCCCCCCCCCCCCCCGGCGGCACACGCCGTTGGTTGAAATCAATCTTGGCAAGAAAGGATCATCTTTCTCATTGTTTTTATGTCATCTTATTTCTGAATATTGGGTGCATATATCTTACTTGAAATTACACAACTTGGTTTTTTAGTTAATGCATGGTTTAGTTGGTCAGTAATACATGCCACATGGCTGTGGCTTCTTGCAAGGATAAAACTCATCTCTTCTTCTTGGCAGTATCAATTATAATGTCCAAAAGATTGTCGATCATACTTTCCTGATCCTTCTTGTGTCATGCTTGGTTTTTTATTGGATAACTTTACTAGATAATACCCAAAACTATCACACAATCATCCATAAGCCTTTTATCTGGAATAATTGTCATTTGCAAACTGCAAGGACAACAACTAAGTTTTTCAATATTATCTGCTCATGCTATTGAGTAGCTTGCTTCTTTCCTTCTCCTAGCTTCTGATAATATTGATTTTCTTCTTTTGTGTAACTAAATTTTTCCCATTTTTTCATTGAGGTTGTAAATGCCTTGGTAACACGATATTGAGCTGAATACTTAGCCAGTTCCTAATTAGGCTTGCAATATATTGCTTGGTCATGTAATATGTTCCATATTTTGACTGGAGAGTCATTTTTGCTAGCAAATTGCAGGGTTTAGAATAATACGTAAGGACCATTTATAGGGAGATGACACATGAGGTGGTCAGTATAACCTTCAACACAGATTCAATAACATTATTGGTGTAGCTGAGATTTCCATTGATTCACTTTCATGCCAAGCTCACATTTTTCAGACACATCTATTGGTGGATGTAAGTGTAATGTTTTAAGTGGAGTTCAAGCCCTGCATATCAGGTAATCTCTAGGCTTGTTTTCAGGTGCACCTTAACTCATTTCTAGATAAGTTACGATAATTTGTCTTATAATCTATATAAAATACATGTGGAGCCATCAGTATGTCAGCTTCAGTTTAGCTTTCGGAATCAAACAATATATCCTCTATTGACTTTTTTTTTTTTGCTTGCATCAATAGCCTAATCATGTAGTTATTTTTCATTCTTTAACATGATGGATACTTTTTATTTGAAATGTTTAGTCTATTATGTTGTTTTCTTGTTATTGCGGCATATAAGAAAAGATGTCGCTGATGGGCTGGTAAAAATTAGTAATCCATGGTGGTTCAACTGCTGCAAGAAATCTGTAGTGATAGTAGTTGATCTTATATCTGTTTTAAATAGGATTTGGCTCATTTTAGTAATTTTGTAGGCTAGATGAACATTATTGGACCCTCATTTGGATTTCTTATGAACAAAATAATTTTTTTTACATGAAGAGGCAGAGGATATATGACCTTATCTGTTGTTTGACTTATTTGAACCTTGGAAATGGCCATTTATTTTGACAATTTCTAAAAGTATTGTCACAATCCTTAACACATAATTCTAGAGTTCTAGTTTAACAAAGAAACTTTGTGATTCGGTTTGAGTCTATGCATTAGGCACCCTTTGATGATTACAAGTAGTGTTGCAGATGGGTGCTTGACTCATTGAGTAGTATTGCCTGCTGATAATTTGAAGATGCTCCCATTATAACGTGTAAAATATGTGATTAAATATGGAGAGGACCGAGAGGTTATACATGTTTTTGGCTGATTGCTTGAGCTTTACCGAAAATAAAAATTGGGGTTAATCTAGGTAGGAACGGCCTCTGGGTAGTTGACGCAAACCATCTATTTTACTTCATAAGAGTTTGTTATTAGTTTTATGTATACTGATTGAAAGTTGTAGAGAGTTTAGGAATAAATAGTTGCCACATTATCAAGTAAAAGACTAGCACATTGCAACAAAGTACTAGTAAAGAAGTTTGATGATGATGATGAAAACAATAGCTTGATCTTGATAGTTTAGAAGGTAAAATGGATGGCTTCATGAAGGTATCAACTTCCAAGTATTCCTGTTCACATCTGAGTCTGGAAATAGTGTTTGAGTCTTTCTATATTGCTTATTTCTTCTCCTTGGCTTTTTTCCATGAGATGTTTGGAAATTTGGTGGCACCCATTTTGGTCACTGACATATAATCTATCTGGAAAGATGTTTGGAAATTTGGTGGCACTCCGTTGGTTACTGACTCATAATCCATTAATCTATGCATTGAAGGTTTATTATACTTAATGTTTATTCTATTGATTTGTGGAAAATGCTGCTCAAAGAATATTTAGGTTGTGTTATTTATTTCTGTCCTTGATGTTGATCTATCATTTTTTTCTCCTTGCTTGTGTTATGCAACTTGTTGAACCTTTCTGAGTACATTATTCTACTTGGAGGTGAACCCTTTCTTCCTTGGAAACAGGTAAACTTCAATATAGAATGCCCCGTGGAATGATTATGCAAATGGAGAATTTTTTTTTACTTCCAATTTGTCGATTGAGCGAAAAGACACGAGGAATTTGGTATGAGCTATAGGGTTTCTAGCTAGTCCATTACTTAATTGTCTTGGTTGCATGCACTTTTACATTTTCCTTTCTAGAAATGTGTGAATAAGAAAGTGTAAGAGATGTGGAAATTAGTTGTGCCATCCACTCCCAAAGCAACGGAATGGGACAAAGACCAAGATGTTAAGGCTTTGTTAATGACTTTGCTAGTGGGAATTGGGAAATGATGATTCTTGTGTCTTTGCATACATTTGTTTCCACTTGTTGCTTTCCTTTTCTATAGTCATATAGTGTAATTAAGGTGAATTGAGACTAGGGTTGCTCAAAAAGTGACCTAATTAATAGCACTATACCTGAAAGCCGTTTCGAGGAATGTTCCATACTGATCGATCGGGGGAGTCTTGTGTCCGACGGCATAGCATAATTGCGTTAAATATGGGGTTGGATCGGGATATGTGTGATGTATAACGAATCTTGACCTATCAGACAATCAGGTACAGAGTCTTTGTGGAAATGGTAACATGGTAATAATGGCCAACTTGGATGGCAACTAAGTTAGTCACTTGCGTGCCCTTGACATATTCATGAAAGAATGTGATGGGAAACTACTGGGAAGTTTCTAAATTGTGACTTTTTGATGTTTTTATTTGATTAGAATGTAGCGTGCAACGTCATGTTTAAATGCTAGGAAATTTCTTTATAATTTACTTCAATTTGTTTACACTAATATAGCTAAGCACGTATTTCAAAATTCAGCGTGGTCTTAATTACCTATTTTATTTAGCATTAATATTAGCGAAATTTGTTAGGAAAATGAATCCCTCCGTTTTTTATGACTTTGGTTACTTATTGAAAATAGAGTGCCATTGTGACTATATATCCGATTTGGTGTTTCTATCTCGTATTTTATTATTTTGAATGACAAACTATTTGTCGTTTCAAAAGTTGCTTTCGAATTCTTTTTACCACATATATATGTGGGTAGAATTAGATGTGGGTCACTTTCTTAATTTGAAATATTATTGGTGGAATTCATCGTAAGCGTGTTTCTAACGGCATGTTTAGCGCCTTAATTACTGGATTAAGTGAGTCATAAATAAGTGTAATCGCATTATATCTTAGTATTATCATTTTTTTGTAACAAAAATTAACGCGTAGTAGTAATATTTAAATTTGATATATGTATTTTTTTAGTAATGTGGAATTATTTATAAGAATATGTACATATGTTTCATGGCTTAGTGGAGAAACAGCTCAATTCATGTTGTAAATCTTTGGTCTGTCGGATTATGAGCTTTTAGCATATTCGTGCATATTTATAATTATTATATTATGCAGTATATTCAGCTATTTAATTGTGTCATTGGTTGTTCGATGTCGATTCTATTTCTATGAATTGCTTTCTAGTTTCTATAATGTGAAAATACATATTCCTAGTCGGCAAGGGCGACTGTTTGTTAGGATGTATGCATAATGCATTTATATATTTGTACAACTAGATTAAGTTTTATTTGAGTAATTAAAGGGTGCTCTCGATATGATATCGATTTAGATATAAAATTATTTCTTATAGTTAATGTATTTTATGTTTTCCTCTGTTTCATTTTGAGTTTATTTAATATAGTTTATGTTATGTTGAAAAGAATTATAATTGTCCACATATTCTCAAGTAATTCAGATTCGGGTTCCAAATTTGAATGAATTATTGTATCTTATGCCATCATACTTCAAATTCTAATTCCTACTTTTTATTTTGAACAATAATAACACAAATAACAATACTTGCAATTGTACTAGTAAAATATTGAATTATGAACCGATGATGTGTAGTTCTCATCTTTTCGAAATTCGTGGTTATCTGCCGACATTAATATATCAAATCAAAGAAAAGAATTACTAAAAGTCGTAATGGATATGTGTAAATATATATATCTCCTGGTGTAGACGTAATTGTGGCATTTGTATTTGAAAATGAGATATATTCATAAATACTCATTCATTGTATAGAAGATATATTTGTATACTCATTCATTATATAGAAGCAACGACGTATATAATTAAGAATTAACAGTCACTAATATTTAAACATTTTAATGCTTGACAAGGGCAATGATGAAAATTGTCATCATAAGTTCTAGGGCAAATAGCCTGTAAATTGCTAAACTTTGCTCAAATTCTCATTTTGCATACCAGTTTTAAAATCGGCATGTAAATTGCCAAACTTTCAATTTTTTATGATTTTGCAACCAATGTTGACTCCGGCAAAATCAATGCTGACGTGTCCGACTGGAATTCCTACGTGTTCGACGTCGGTCGATAACTAATACCACGTCACATTTAATTAAGGGAAAAATTGTCTGTAAAATTCTGAACTTTACCCAAATTCTCATTTTGCATGCCAATTTTAAAAAGTTTGCAAGTAAATTCCTCAGCTTTCAATTTATTCTGAGTTTGCAACCAACGTTGAATTTCAAAATTCCTACGTGTTCAATGTCGGGCTATAATTAATACACGTCACATTTAATCTGCTTTGGTGTTTGTAAGTTTAGTAGCTTTGGTGTAATGGGTTCAGTGTAAGACTTTTTGAAATTAGGATTATGACTT
>JAYJMF010000030.1:6294415-6306938 GCA_036873715.1 Salvia sclarea
TAATTAAATTTAATTAATATAATATTGCTACAGTGAGAGGGGGATGTATTACATCCGGATGCACCATGGACATTACCGAAGTTATTGGCGAGAGGCTAGATGACTCAACATTAATTTAAATAGCGAGGGCTAAAGGCGAGATGCATATTATTGGGCCCCACATATGGGAACCAAAACACTTCACTCCTCGCCATTAAATTTAGACCCCACACCAATTAAAATAATTCATAATACCAAAAGAGACACATTTACGTTAGGCCAGCCTAACGTTAGGCTCGGCCTAATTAATGTATAAATAATGAGAGTGGCAACAATAATAGGGGGCAGCAAACGACAAACGGTTCCGCCTTCGGCTTCGATAAATTAATATATAGATAATTAGACCGGCAACAATTATGCTTTTACGGCTCGCTCCGGGTTCGCATTCGGCTCCCCCTCGCTCGATTCATGGCTAGAATAGGAGCGACAAACAATTGGCCTAACGTTAGGCCGGCCTAACGCAAATATTTGTCATACCAAAATAGAACACCTCGCCAAATTTGGTGACTCCAATAAATGATAAAGAGTATCTCGCCAACAAGAATCCATCGCTCGCCAATCAAAATTACCTCGCCAATTAAAGCAATTCATAATAGCAAATTATGAGACTGGCTTGGCGAGGGGAAAAAGCTATGTGGCGAGAAACAAATATGATGTGCGTGTGTTTTCGTGAAACAATTGCACAAAAATATACATGTAAGTATTGTGCAAGACTCGTGTAAGGAATTTTGTTAAAATTCATGCACCCCAATCACCATCAAAGGGCATTTTTGCCACTTCGGATATGGGGTGCATATTTTTATGTAAGTGGGTAATAATATTTGAATGTTATATAGGTGGGAAAAAAACATTTCCCTCAATAAATTAACCATCTATAAGAAAAAAGGACAAAAAAGAAAAGAAAAGGAAACCTCCTTCATAACGCGGCGTTAACGGAAAAGCGTGAATTGTTTTGGGTTTAGTCGTTGAGCCAAACCTTCATCACTCTTCCCTCCTCCAGCTCCAGCTACAAAGCAAAAATGGAAGAGTCTCTGCAAATTCGCCGATTTCACGAAATTCCGTCGCCGGAAGAATTTGCCTCGCTGATTGAACAGAAGAATGTTCCCGCAGTAATTACTTCAATCTGCTCACTCTCAGCTCATGCGCTCGCACACTACAAATCATAACTTAATGTTGTAGAGATTTTTTAGCCCATTCCTATTTTGCGTTTTGATGATAACTTGATAATATTTCGATTGGAAGGTATTCAGTGGATTGGCGAAGGAGTGGAAAGCGTTTTCAAAGTGGAATGTGTCGAATGGCGGTCTCGATTACTTGCAGGTAAGCTTATGATAGAGTTTGAAGCGCAATATGAGTTGAAATACATGAACAACGTGATTGAGTTCCGGTCGTGATTGCAAACTGAGTTGCTTGTTTATGAATAATATAGTAGTGATTGCATACTGATTTCGAGATTGAGATGAGTAAAATTTGGAATCGACTAAAAATATTTGATAATGATGATTAATTATACCAAAACCTGCACTGGATTATTTGCAATAACTTGGAATAATGAGATGGTGAAACTATCACGAATAACAGGAGTGACATTTTTGTTCTGTTTTACGTGCTTAGTGTGTCCTCTATGTGGAATGTTTTCACGAATGTGTTATATGAACGAGGGTGAAGTAACATGAAACTTTTTCCAGATTTGAGCCATACAAGTCAAACTTTACACTGCAGACTGGTTTGTGTTATCAACATAATAGTTTTTATGTTTTATCTGAGACAATTATTGTCATTGCAAAATAGGACTTAGTGGGCTCGTCGGTTGTGGAAGCTATGCTATCCAGATCTGCACATGTATTTTATGGAGATATTCGAGGTCATGAAAGGGTAAACTTATATATCTATTATCTAATGGTCAATATGAAACTAGATATAAGTGATACAATTGATGGAAGTGTTTTGTTCTCAATAGGTTCCTTTGCCGTTTTCCACCTTTATTGAATACTGCAAAGATCTTTTACGATGTGAGGATGATGGCCAAGACTCCATTTCTCAATCAAGAAAGCATGAACTGGCCGGAGTTGCTACCGAACAAGTTGATTTTTCCTTGGGAGAAGAATCTCCGAAGCAAATCTATCTAGCACAGGTTTGTATTATAGTCCAATAAGTTGTGCTGATGATTGAAGTTAACTTGGTTGAAACTCAATTTCCAAAGGAATTGGCTGGACTATGGTTCACAAGGGGCTGAAGGGTTATCCCCCAACCCTAAACTGTAATCCTAAATGAAATTTGTAATTACAGATGCATACATGTAAATAAAAACTACCACAACTTTGTATTAGGAATGGGGAGCTTCTGCATCTGAGAATGTATGCCCAAAATGTTTGATGGAAAATGTAATTCAACAACTGGATTGAAAATAAGGTTTGGGTTTCTTGGTCTAAAAGTCTAGTTATTGTAAGAACAATATGCAATACTTCTATGGAGAAGTTACAATTGAAAAAGGAACTTATGCCAATGCAAGTAATGAAATCCAAATCGTTATCCAAGGAGGATATAGATTCAAAATATTTTCACTCTTGTGCGGATTATAGCAAAGAAAGGAAGAGACTACAAAACATGAAAAGAGGATGGTATTTATATCACGGAAGAAGGTATCATCCAAAAGGAGCTGAGTAGCTTCTTTCCAATATTATATGAGAACAAAAGCTTCATTCCTATTAGTGAAGTTGGGTAGAGTGAAACTCAAATCACTATTATATGAGGAAGAACTTAGGCTGTCTTTGAATGCAATTGTGAAAAACGTTGGTTACTTTTATCTAGCTTTTATCAAGAATGTTGGGATATAATTACACGAGCTTGGGTAAAGGTGATCCTGACTAGAGCCCTTATATGGCTTTTTAGCCCTAACAGGCCTATTATGCCAGGGCGGCCCTTTTGATAACCCTGCTAAAGATGTGATCCAGGTTCTTGCTCTGTGGTTAATCCGGATTCTCAAACATGACATGAAAAATCAATGACTAGTGGACTAACAAAGGAACATCTTAATTTGTTAAATTGGTTGAGTAGACAACACAATTGTGAACGATAACTTCCATTGGGCCTTTAGGACACAAATGTAGGATATGGTTTCATGGTTTCTCATATTGGTTGCAGCAAACACATGAGGTATTTCTGATGGATCTTTGTATTTCTTGTTTGTAAAATTCAAATTTGCAATCACGCACTATACTCATGTCTTCCACACACTTCCTGCAGTTAGCTTGAAGTCTTTGTAACAAGAAACTTTTCCTGTACTTTTGGAGTTTGTGCAATCTTAGTGCTTCAGCTTGGATAAGTGTCCCTCTGTTGTGCTGTATTTTCAAATCCTAAATTATAAATTTGGGAGTCATAATATCACATTTTACACAGGTTCCCATTGTAAATACTGGAAATGAAGAAAAGAGTCAGTTGGAATGCCTCAGAAATGATATTGAAACGGTGTGCATATCATGTTTCTGAATTTCTCTGCTCAGTATGAATCTCATGTTTTTGTGTAACCTTTCAAGTTTCAAGGATTGGATGTTAAATGTAAATGCTCACTATCAACAGCCTGCATTTCTGGACAACAAAATTCTGGCTTCTGTCAATTTGTGGATGAACAATGCCAAGAGTAGATCTAGTACTCACTATGATCCGCACCATAATCTTCTATGCATAACTTCAGGATGTAAACAAGGTATGGAAGTCTAGAGGCGAATTCTCGGTTTGTGTCATTAAACATGCCTACTAGTTTATGAAAAATGACTGCTGGTGGTTTTGACCTTGTAAGGCTAAATAGAAGCTATCACCATGGAGTGAACATTCTAACACTCTTGGGCTTCAACTGATAACATTGCAGTCCCTTAGGCAGTTAGTACACTTTGCTTCCTGTCTTTTCCTTGACCTTATATGGGACTGGGGGGGGGGGGTTGTATATCAATGATTTTTCCTGTAACCATCTTTATATTTCTTAACTTATGTTTGAGGTCTTTAAATTGTTTTTCTACCATCTAGGGCTGAAAAATATCAGATAGCCTATTTCAAACACGAGATGATATCTTTTCAAGGTCCATGATACCAAATTGCTTCCATGCGCTTTCTTCTATTGCTAAAGAAAAGACTAACCTTGTAAACTAGATAATATGAAGGAAATAATGAATCTATTTACGTACAATCTAGTCCTTAACTTCCTTGTGTCTGTTGTTTGTTAATATGACATTTTGCTTTTGGATATTCCTTTGGGGATTTGGGTATTAAGGTTATGTACTAGAAAAACTTGTCCATGGTTGTTTGGTGTAGTTTTTTACATAGAGTCAATGTTTGAAAGTGTTTCTAATCATCTATAGAGTTATCACATGCCTGCACATACTTTTGTACCCCATTGTTGCTGAGTAATAAAACGAACTACTGTATCTTTTCTGCTACTGATTTACTGGAAATTTGTCGTAATCCTCTGTTCAGCATTCATCAGCGTGATTTTCCTTCAAATATTGTGTATTTTTTGTAATCTCTTATGTGAAGAAGGTGACCCGTTCACAATATGTTTATCAGTTGTTTTGTGGCCCCCTTCCGCATGCCCCTTCTTATATCCATTGCCTGTGTATGGCGAATCCTCGAACCACAGGTATTAATTTCCATTTAAGAGTCTGCATTTTATTTTCTGTCTCATTAGTAAGCTATCACCTTATAATTTTTCTCTGCATAATTCGAGTTGGATTTTGATGGTCAATAGCAATTTTCTGTTTTCCAGTGCCATTCCTTTAGAAAACACCAATTTTAGCCTCTACCCAATGGCAAAGTCCATTGATGAGTATTCCCGGAAGGTTACCCTTCATGCAGGAGATGCGTTGTTCATTCCTGAAGGATGGTATATTTTATTCTTTTCTAAGTTTTCACTGAAATTTAAATTTACAGACTCCCATCGTTTGTTTTTCTCCACTGAAGAAAACTTCTTCTTGAAACTTGAGCTTGCTGGCATGGTATGACTTTTAATTGTGGTTAAAAAGGTACTTATGATGTTTGGTAATTGGTAAATATATCTTAATTGGGTTGAAATGTTAAAGAGGAGGACAATACTGTTCAAATAGACAAGATTACCTGTAAAAGAAGTGAGAAAGGATATGTAATCCATGAAAAGTAAAACTCTTGATCTGTGCTTAGGCCTGTAGCCTGCCATGGCTAAAGATAACAAAGATACCTATGCATTCATATGATGTTCTGTTCTTATATGCAACATTTTGATGCTATTTACTTTGTTATATACTTATGCATTCATATCTTTGGTGAATTTGCCATTCCTTAATTTATTGAATATATGTTAAAGGAATCAGCTGTAATTGATTTTGGTGCGGAATTCTTGATTTATTAGCAAATTAATTGTACAATAAATCTTGAACTGGAATTTCTTATGTTGCCATGTCGTGTAAGCATCGCAAGTTCATTTACAATAAGGCAAGTAGGGCTAGGAATCATGTGTCAACATATGGATGAATAACTACTTTACTGGAAATTCAAAGATGCGTTCTAACTCTAATTCTAGGTTCCACCAAGTGGACAGTGAAGATTTAACTATAGCTGTCAATTTCTGGTGGCAGTCTGACATGATGTCTGGCATGCCAGAACACATGGATGCTTACTATCTACGTAGAATACTGAAAAGGTGTGCTCTTGTCCACATCTCTCTGGCTTGTGCTTTCATTTATTCAGAAATATGCTAATTTTTATCTCCTTTCCATGTTTGCTTGCAATGGAATCTAAACCTCAAGGTTAACTGACAAAGAAATGGTAAGCAAAGCTGAATCCCGATCCATTGCTCGTGAAGTAAATATTATATTCATAATTTTCTACAATGCTGCGTAAAAGACTGTGTTGTAGCCGTAGGAATGCCATCTTTCCATATGCTGGCAGATTTAGGTTTTTAAATCAATGAAAATATCTGGTTCTCTTACGCACCAGCTTCACATATTTTCAGATAGAAAATAATTTAAACACTACCAAACTCCTAATGGGTTTGTATCAAATGTCAAAAGCGTAATTGCTGAGGGGAGTACCTGTCATCATAAGCCTGCCAGGCATGTTTTGTAAGTCAAATGCTACTAAAACAGAAGAAAAACTAACCTTCGAGTTTAGCATAGGCTGCATTCCTTGATTACTGCCATTCGATTAGGGGGAAGGAGTAAATATCGTCTTTTACCAATTCACTCGGATTCAGTTCTGCTTTCTGTGCAACTGGAACATTAACTTGTATTATGATCAGGACAGGATCGAATGCTCTCTATACCTTCAGCTTCCAACGTGAACCGTATGTTTGGTGCAAGTGGCCAGTCTAGTATGGAAAATGCAGGTTACAATTGTATTTCTGCTTACTCCTTGCAGTTTGTGATATCTTTCTTGTTTCGGTTATTTTAACTTGATCAGCAAATTTAGACACATAATGGTTACTTGTTTTGGGAACATAATGTGATATATCAGGTTGCTGTGATGAAGATTTGAATCTGAACCATCAGGAAGTAGGTGGAAACGAAAAGCCTGAGCCAGGGTTTTCACTGCGTGAACTGGAACCACATGAGCTTAGAACTCTTCATGAACTTGTCTCGTTAGTGCATGAACAAATCAACCGCCAAACGGCAGACAACATTCCAGGAGATCAGTCTGTCAGTAGAGAGGAAGACGTGAAGAAATTTGTTAAAGCAAATTTATTTAACTTAGAAGAGGATCCAATTGCTACTACTGTTTGGAACCTAGAACCACATTCCTTTCAAATCGTCTTTCTCACCATGGCAGTAAGTTTTTTATTCCCATTTGAATTGTACATTTCCTCCTCTTCTACAGATATAACTAACTAAACAAAACTAGTACTCATAGCTCGATGTACCTTACTTTCTAATCTTTAGTATATATGCTTTTCCTCTTCTTTCCAATGGACTGAAGGTTGCACGCCTCATCAAATGCTTAACAGTGGAAACTTGAGTTGAAAAAATTAAAGATATATGATATATCGTGGTATTTGCATTGGAACTAATTGTGTTCAAGGTTTAATTTTTTGGAGTTATTGTTCAGATCAATATTTTCATAAGGTATATGACACCGATGGCTTGAGATATGTTCTTTATGCTGATCATATCCCAGATAATGATACTAGATGACTCATGTGTCTGGTGGTGATGTGTATCTTTAAAAATAGCAGTCAATATCAAGTTTTCATTAGCTGGACCTTTTCCTCTGGCACTATGTGCAGATAAAAAAAAAATCTAAGTGCTTCATATCAAGATTGTTAGACAAACTTGGATGGCTTGGTTCTTTTGTTTTCTTTTGTTCTGTATTTATTATTCTCACTTTTGGCCCAGAACCATTTTGTTTTTTTACTCTGAAATTATCACCTTTTACCAAACTATATTCATTCTTTTTGCTGATTGATGCTGTATTTGTCAATTTTAGTTTTGTCCCAGAACCATTTTGTTTGTTTGTTCGACTCTTGCTGGTATTTAGTATTTACTGGACATTAACATTTGTTGGTACAACGTTTGGGTTGCTTATCATCTTTCCTCTCCAGAAATGTTTCACATCCTAAGCAACCATGGTCATTCTTTTGCAGATGAATACCTTATTCTCTATATCTTATTTTTTTCTTCCTCTTTCCTTTTCTCAACTACCAACTTTGCATTTTTCAGCACAATTTTCCAAGGACATTGGAGGCTTTTGTATTGCATGCTCTCTCACCTGTGGGAGTTGAAGTCCTTACCAGGAAATTTGAGCAGATGGATCTAAGGATTGCTCCAGATGAGCGGTGCATATTGCTTTATTTTCTTATGGTGGTTCTTGTGCTCCACGAAGACTAAGATATCTAATTGAGTCTTAATTATCGATATTTTTATGATTTCAGGAGTCAGTTTTACCAGAAATTCTATAGCGTGTTTGATAACCAGTTCTCCGCCATGGACGCTCTTTTGAATGGCAAAGAGTCATTTGCAAGCCAGGTATCTTATTTTTTTTATTTTAGTTTGTTTATTAGTTACTCTACTGTCATCTTTGGAAGGATCGAAAAAGTTTTAGAAGTTTGTTTTGTCATTTTATATATCTCATCACTCTTCGTCCCTCACAAGCTTTCCTCAGTCAGCTTATGATTGAATTAGCAGTATGCCTGTTATACTCAGAAATCAACATATTTTGGTGTTCCACCCCCTTCCGAGTATAAGAACTCAGATTACAATTAATTTTAGCTGTTGAAGGAAGCTAGTCTACTTCTCTGTCACTACATGATGTCTTGCTACACATTTGATTACAACTTATGTTGATCTCATGTATAAAGTGGGATAACTTGTTGCATGGATCGACTTCAATTTGAGATCCTGATTTTAATCTCAAAATGCTAATTGTTGATTTAATGAAGAAACTGTAAATTGGATGCCTGCAAATTTGTTATGCTAAAAGCAAGGAAGGTTGGTTCCAGCAGTGGCCCCTATAATATTTTATGCTGATGGAATCTTAAAATGCCTCCATCGAGGATAAAGTTTCCAGAATTTTAATTTGTCTTATATATGCGATATCATGGTCCATGTGACCTATAATCTCTAATATTTATCTATAATCTCAGGCACACTTATTTTACTCGGATCAAATGTCTCATTCAGGCACCTTATCTTGTGAACTTTTTTTTTACCCCTATGGCCTTTTCCTTTTTGTGTTTATATTGATGCATAATAACGTCCATGTAGCAGAAATACATGTATGTCCATTCAAGGTCCATCTTTGTTCACAAATTCAAATTTATTCTCGGACCATTTTTGACATGCATATTTAGCTGCAAATATTACTCATTATTACTTTAAAGGACATGTAGACTGAGCAAAGTGTTTCTGTGAATGTCATCAGACACTATCCTTATAGGGTTCTTTCTTCTACAGGCATTCAATAATGTGCTGGTCCAATATCTGGGAATTAATCTTGATGCGCAAAAAACCATCACCGAAGAAATCAGTGACTAAGAACCTTCAGAACTGTTGATTATTTCTAGTCTCAGCTTGCGAAACGCTCTAAATTGGAAAGGATGAGTGTCATCTTGATTTCAAATTATACATGTGAGTCAACTTTATTATACCATGTTTTACGAAGTGTTGCTCTTTTTGTTAGTAGAATTTCGTCTGAAATATATGTAATATGAGCTAATTTGATATTATTCAGTTCATTGAGTTAGTTGTAGGACAAATTGACATGTCACATGTAAGACAATTCACATTTATATACTGTGGTGTTCTATCCTATAATTTATTGCACTCACCAAAGGACCCCTCATGTTCTTTGACTAAGTAATGAGTTCTTTTGTAAAGACAAAAAAAAGTCAAGTGGACTCCATAATTAAAAGCTGTAATGACGAGGTCACAGACATACTATAAAGACTAAATTATGAAGTGGCTGTAAAAAGCTAAAGAGGGTTTAAAGTTTAACCAATAATTATGTCAATAATGTCTTCACAGAAGCAAATATAGACAGCTGCACTTTATTTCTGAAAGTTATGATGTCTGCAGTTGTGTTTGCATTTGAGTCCAATTAATTGCTCACCTCTTTTAACTATGTGCTTAGCATCTAACATTTGCTGTTACATGAATTCACTAGGTGATCACTTCATTGTCTAGATAATGTTTAGAGCCTATTAGGTGAAGAATTGTTTGCTTTACGCTTTATCGACTTATGTGAATCCCTGAAAGCTATGAGCATGAATATCTTGGAACAGTTGTTTCTTCCTTGTGGGTAGAGCCAAAAACTGATAGTAACATAATTTTGAAGTAGTGGTGAGATATATAGTCTTTATTCATTGCCGCGGTGACACTCAAATGTTTATGTGACAAGAGGGGCTAGTAGTACTATTCTGCATGGGGATTTGCAGTAGATGGGAAAAGATAATAAAAGTATATGAAAGAAGGTTTGGTAATTATTTGCTTTGGAAGAAAGAAGAAAAGGAATAAAAGGTAGGCCTGTGTGTAGATGAGATTCCCTTATGATACATGACATATGCAACTCTAATCTTATAGAGAGAGAGAGAGGGAAAGAATAGAATAGAAGCTTTAGTTTTTGTCTGCATCCATAGCATTTTACATAGCAAGATAGAAAGAGAATGTGTCCATTTCTCTAGTGAGGCAAATGGTATGTATTGGTACTACCTTAAGCTGCAGCTTATTACACCCTACTTTCTAAAAGCTTTGGATATACCAAAGTAGCTTACCACATACCTCTATTTTTTCTTTTCTTTCAAACTGTATATATTCTTTGGGTCCATTTCATATGCTTACTGCTTATCTTTTCTTAATCACGCGATGCCCTTTGCATATACCCTCTTAAAGCTAAAGGAATTCTTGAATCTCTAACCTTTTGCTTCTTAACACTTGGGATTTTGAATGTGAATATACCTCTCTAAAGCTGGTGTCCTTATTCTTGCTCAAAATGTGACACCTTGTGCTTTCTTTCTTTCTTTCTTTCTTTCCCAAAAGTTTATTCTTCTGGTATGCCCTCAGTTACACTAATAAATTGCTATTGTGAATGTTGGCTGATTCTCTAGCTTTCCCAAATTGATGATGTAGTTAGGCTTTTGTGTTTTTATGCTATGTATATTCACTTTTTATCATTTTCAACAGGAGGGGGCAGATTCACCCAAATTGCAATAGGTATGATTTTTTGGATAGATTTATTCAATAGGAAAATTAAAGAAGATGGTGATGCACAGAAACAGAGGAAAAAGAGGAGTGGGATGATAATCCAAACTTTTAAATTGATGAATGAATGATGTATCTTTTTTTGTATAAGCAGCGTTGACAATTTATGAAGAGGGCTCTTACTTTTTAATTTATGGGGCTTTTGGGTTCACTAATTGTTGGACCACCACTAACACTAAGCCTAAGGCTAAGAGCCCAGCACGGAAACACATACAGCATCAACTTAGTTGCTTTTTGTCATCACGCTTACACCACCTCTTTCTTTATAAACCCTTTTCTACTTTTGAAATAAATAAATAAATAAAATCTTCTTAGTTTTTTAATTTTGGCTGCTCAATTTTTTTTCTTTTTCCTCTTTAAATCCACATTTTTAACCATTTGAGAGAATTTTTTTTTGGTGTGATAGACTTCGATTTGAAGAGGCACTGATGGGATTTGAACATGAAATATTTGGCTTCTAGAATGCTCAATCCACTATTATACGACACTGTCTCGAGGGGAGATTTGAGTGATACACGTGAACATGAGATATTTGGCTTCTAGAATGCTCAATCCACTATCATACGACACCGTCTCGAGGGGAGATTTGAGTGATATACGTGTGTGTCGTTTGTTTATCTAAATTGGCTAGGTTTCAATAGAGAATCTCTTTTTGCTCTTATAGTATTTTTAAATCCAACTTCTATGTGATTCTAGTAGAATGTATATATATATATATATATATATTTTGTAACACAATGCAATGGAGCGTAAAAGGTTGAGAATAAAAGGAGCGTAATGGAAAGCCACGGTTTCATATTATTTTAGTTCTTATCCATCCCAAAACAATACCTCAAATGATCAACTAATCATTACGTGAAGCATAAAAAGTTTAATTTTTATTTTTTTCCAACATTTGCTGCTCATGGGAGTTGGTAATGATTATTTTTACATAGTTATTCAACCTTGTAACATAATTTGTCGTTGCATTAAATTAAACTCTCACATATAGTATTTCTCATATTTTATGCTGCCTGCATTAACAATAAACAAATATAATAAAGTTTGAAACTATATATATTACTATTATACACATACATCTTGATTCCCCTTTTATTTATCCTAAATAATCCAAGATAGCAAATGTGGAATCAAATCATTGATGCGACGAAGCACCAATACGATATTGACATATTGATACTGTCCACGCGTAACATTCTTTTTTCTTCATTTTATATAAGGAACAAAACCATATCATTGAACTACCTTCTCAATCCCACTTCGATTTACTAACAATTCTCTTAATTGAAGTAGAGACGTAAACTATTTAATTGAAAACAATAGAAAAAAACAATCTTGTAATTAATTTATTTCAAATAATTAAATCCAACATTATATTTGATCCAAGACTGAAATTATAGATGCACATTTTCCGATACTTTAACGATGCCATGATGTCGTGTCTCATCATGAGCTTTATGATGGTACCCTCAATCCGTCGATTGGAATGTTAATTCGACGAAAAAATTCTTGTGTTTTAGGGTTTCTATATGACTATGCATGACCCAAATTTTAGATCATGATTTCAATTCCAATGTTTGAAATAGGGGTTTGAAATTTTTTGGAGCGTGGTTCCAATTTCTTTGATCGACAACAATGATAGTAGTAGAATATTAGGCCTAGATATATATATATATTGTAAGAACTGGTATCTACCTTAAGATCCAGATCTAGAATAATTGCATAACAGAGTAAAAAAATGGATAGAAGGGAAATTCGGTATATGTTCG